>DWLR01001536.1:0-17890 GCA_018246295.1 Papilio alexanor hazarajatica
ATGTAAGCAGCCCAACATTAGACTCGGGTTCAATGGGTATTCCAATCTGTGCGTAGTTGCAGATCTGCTGCTGATCATATGCACAACCAATTTTGTTTTTCGCATATAACTTATGTAGTATTATATCATTATGTATTATATCATTATCAAATAACAATTACATATAAAAAGTAAATAAATTAATATAAAATATATTAAAGTATTAATCATTTAACAGTCCAAAATAGCGGACTTGTTTACTTGTATTAACTTTGGCTTTTTCCAAAATGTCAAAGTTATTTACCATGTGAATGTATGAAATAATATTTTTTTTCTTATAAATTAATAACGATTTTTTGATGGTCATACTGCCAATATGGTTTTTTTTCTATTACTGTAAAATTTAAAGTGATTTTGCACGACAATTACCGGACCGATTTTTACCACAATAAATTATTGAGATTAATTTTAGATATTTTTAATGAAAGGTATTTGAAGTTAATTACAATTCAAATATTGGATCTAATTCAAATTAAAAGATTCTTGGCTGCAAATCATTTCCATTTTTCGTTTTCTGTTGGACAAATGTAAAATATTTTCCTATATTCGATAAAGTTACGTAATCATCTTCTGTGGTATATGAATCTATGGTACCTAAACATCTAAAATTTGTTAGCTTGAAAAGAAAAGCAGGATTGATGTTTATGTTCGACGTAAAATAAACGACGGAATGTAAAGACTCGAGTCAAGGTGAAGCGATTCCATTCAATACGTATTGAATGTCAATAAGATGTTGAAAAATTTAAGGAACGTACCACCTTGGGAAATTAAGCGCTTGCTGTTCTCGACGCTGGTATATATAGGAACTAGCGATCCGCCCCGGCTTCGCACGGATAGCAAATGATATTATCATCTGCTTTTTTACTATTATAATATTTTCCGTCATGCCTTTTCTATCTTTTAAGGTAGTTTTCAAAATTATACAGTGCAAAAATGTGAATTGTAATCAACAAAGACTACAGGTTACAATAATAACGGAAACACATACACACATTTGTAGTTAGGTATACATACATACATTTGCAATTAGAGTAGGTTTTAAACAATCAGTTGAGAGGGCATTTTAGTCAGTATGGGTCTTATAGTTTATTTCAATCCGATACCAAAAGTTTTTAAACAAAGGGTACAATATCAAATTATTTATACATCATCACATTACTATTAGTTATACAATATCACTTCACTTCAAGATTACGACATTCCGTACGAAAATATAAAACAGTGTAATGTCCGCATTATTTAGTGAGTGACGTTTGTTAGTTTACAAATTTTTGGTTTGAACTGGAATGAACTATTGTTTAGAGAGGTGACATCAGTAAGGTTGAGTCCGGCATACTAGAAGATTGGCTACAACGTCAGATGGTGTGAAAGTACTTCTCTAAAAATATACATACATACGAAAAATATTACACTCCTTACGTCGTCATTCGAGCAAAAACAGGTGACAAAATACACCGTATGTAGATCATCAATTAATCTTCAATATGAGTTACCACTAGTCCACATCGTTCATATATGAAAGTCAGAAATCCTTACTAATAAATGTGAATGTAAGTTTGTTTTTTACGCTTTTACGTAAAACCTACTTAACCGTTCATCATGAAACTTTGGACACATATTCTCTAAGATATTGGGAAGGATATAGGATACTTTTTTTAACGAAAAAAATTATTACGGAGGGTAAAAAAAATCTCTTCTAAATGTTATAAAGAGACGTCACAAAAATTACAAAATCTGTCAGCTAGGATAATAAGTAACGAACGCGTGCGAAGCCGCAGGCAATACCTAGTAATTAATAAAAATCAGACACATTTTGTAGCTGCTACTTGTATTGTCGACCCATCAAACTGACTAGAAAACATTGTTTAAACATTTCCATATTGACTGTATATAAATCTATAAAATTATATATTTTAGAGAAATTTAAATTTATATATTATAGGACAAAACCACTATTATCCATCAAGTAATAAATAACAACACCAACCTAGTGGTGTAGGCAGAGATTACAAATTACTATTTGGCACCGTCCCGGCACATATATCTCGCTCCTTGTCCATACGTTCATGCTCGTTGGTTATGGGTACTCTAATACCACCTTATAACTAAAGTGGGTGGATACTTCGGTTGATACTGTGTCCAAATAAAACGAAAACGAAAACGTTAACGCCTATGTAAGCCGGTGAGGACAATTCAAGTTCTGGAAATAAAAAAAGTTGGTCACGAAAACAATAAAGTCACAGGTGTTATCTGAGACGATAGCACCGATAAGCCCAGGGTTGCCATCTTGCCATCCTTTTTCATTTAGCTTGACATGTTTCGAATTTAACAAATGGTAATTTTTTTTTTAAATACTCTTAAGAAAACATATGTGTAACACAAAACACCCATAAAGCGTTGAAAGCGTGATGAAAAGTAGACTTTACCGACTTATAATTTACCTTCGAAGTAATCAGTATAGAAAATCAACAATATGAAGCACTAACAACCAAACGATTTAAAGTACGGTCTGCAAAACGTTGGTTGTAGTGTCCCCTCCGCCTTACTATTGCAGTAATAAAAAATCTTGGGAGTCATAAAAGTAACACGAAAATTAAAAAAAAAACTTCTTTGATGGGTTACTAATCTCTACCTACCCCAATTAGGGTCGAAACCCCCAATCACATAAACTCAATATAATTTATCTTTATGCTTTTACTTCTAGATAGAGATAGCTCATGCAGTATATACAGCTTATTAATTAATTATAATCAAGAGAATCTATTATTTTGATGAAAATTTGTCAAGATCAGTGCCTACTGATCAACTGCAACTCCAATAACAGGCAAATACAACGTCAACGAAATACAACAGGGCAAATAAACAAGTAAAATAGATACAAAGAAAAATGCGATCTTCTATATAAAAAAGAACATAATAAAATATGTCGAGGCTTTGTTTAAGATTTTAGTAAGAAGACTTTTTGACTTTTAAAACGATTCGTCTGGAATAAATAATAAAATAATAAAAAAAATAAAAAATTCTTCTATCAAAATCCCCTCGACTTCCACACCATTTATTTAAAAGAGATGCTATTGCTAAGTTATATCGCATAAAATCTGGGTCGAGATAATCTAGATCGATTAGCATGCATATGATAAACAATTTACTTTAAACAGTTATTTTTTTATAGTGTAGTTAAATTTACATGCTATCCGTATTTATCGTTAATCGAATTGGGGCTGCTAATGTCATTATCTGTCCTAACCGTGTTTACCCGAAGCCGCCTTCAGTTGTGTCATCAAGTACACAAATTATGACAGCAGAACTAACAAATATGACGAATACTCAAGGCCCCGATATCAGTATGACTTAATTTACATAAACATCAAATTAAACGTCATTGTTTACAGGCATTACTCATGCAAGATGAATTAAAAAAAAAGATTTAACCTTTACAAATTTATGTACGCGAGTGTACAACTTAATGAATTTCCCACTGCGAACAGTAAACAGAACATAGGGGTACACGTGAGCACGAAAGTGATGAGTTTCGCAGGCCCTATAAAACCTAGCGCTACCGTTTTCAATGAAATGCTTTTATTTGCAATTCGAAGCATTCAACTTGTTTACAGGTAGACGATATTAAGATTTTATTTAAAAGCTTTATTTGCCTCTTAGGTGTATTATTATTCAATTTCTTTGTAACAGTTTATTAAAACTCTGCTACAGACACACGAAAAAACTACTGTTGTGGATACGTTTACGTGTCTTATGTTCATACATTCTACGTTATCATGAACAAAAAATACATTTTTGATTTAAAAATTGCGTAAAACAGAGTACATGTGTTGATGTGTTTTTATTGCGGTAATATAAAAAAATGTATTTAAATAGAAAATGACAAGTGTATACTACATTTGTTATTTTCTATTGAAATACATTTTTTAAATACATCTAAATGTACTGAGATGTTAGATATCCGTATAAGATCAAATTATAAGAATAAAGACACGAGTTCTGAGAAAGCGCTAAGTTGTTCGAGTGTAGGTCAGGGTCGCGAAGGAGTTTTTAAACATCGAATAGTTTAATAAAGAAGATACTCGTTAAGTAATTACATTATTTATACTTTACAATATAATTTAACATTTCAAATTTTAAACTTACTACTTCGCTTTTGTATTTTACTAAGTCATTCGTTCTTATAACTAACAGAAATATTTGAATGGAAATTAATTTAAGATATATCTTAAAGACTTTTTGTACATATATACATGAGTCGAGGTACCAAGTAATCAATTTCTAATCTAATTTAATATCAACATTAATGCTATATACTAACAATTGCTACTTGAGTCTTAAACTGATAAACTTAATATTATCTATAAGTATAAATGAAAGGGTATAATTTAATTACAATATATTTATTAGTTACTTTTTTATTTATTATAATTTAAAGGAAGATTTTCGATGTAAAAATAAATACTCATTGCAAAATACCTTGAAAGGGATTTATAAAAAAGCATGAATGCTGATGCGAGGTGAAAGAACCTATGGAATTCGTTTTCAAATTGCATACAAATATTTTATAAAGAGTTCATTGACCGAAATCCTTCCATCTGCCGGCGCATATTTTTAAATGCATCTATAGTGAAACGCAGACCTATTTAAAGTAGTCGAGATTAAGGAAACCAGACAAAGGATGAAAAAAAAACGTGAAGGTAGTAGTGGCGAAGAATGATGTGGTCGGAGGTCAGGGTCAGACGAAACTTACCACAAACTTTCGTCGCTTAGAAATAATAATTAGATATTACAATAACTTGCCAAATTTATTTTTAGTACATACCTGCCGTCTATTTTTTTAAACTTACATACACTTAATTCAATTTGAGTATTGTATTTATTATAATCGTTTAACAATATTTTTTTTCCAGCCAACATGTCTTTTAATTTATACTTAAAATATATGAGCGGCCTAACACAAGGTCGAAACAACTATATATAATTTAGTTAATTACCTCTTACCATTGTCATAGTCCTACTTTAATTAAAAGATTATACTCGTATTTTTAAGTTTTACAAAACATTGAAATAATAAAAACTAAATTCTGAGCCGCTTTAAATTTAAATAATTAAAACTTCGGATGTGGCCGTGCATTTAGGAAATCTGATATACGATACCGCGAGAGATTGCATCCGAATGTTGCGTAGTTTTAGCTCTCTTTGAGATGATAGAGACACACTAGCGGAAAGACAGAGGCGCGCGCGCCCACCAGCCGCCTGCATACCGCGCGCGCCTCGATACCACTGTTGCTTGTATCGCCGCTACACGCTCGCCACACGCGCCATACCGTCCTGGATATTGTAACCTCACTAACTAAACAATGACGGATATATCTATATATTTTCCAAATTCTGTCTTCTGTCAAAGACGTCATTTGAATGCAGGTTATGGCCAAATAAACAACAAACAAATCTAAATATTGAAAAGAAAACTTCGAACTATCTAGATCTTATTTTTATTCGTTTTAAATCCATAGATTTTAGGGTCAGTTATCAGATGATACGTACATTTATTATTGTCCCTTTTAAAAAGTTACCAACGGACTTAAAACAGAGCAATTTACCACCATAAAAGTAATTTTCTCCTTTTAGTATTTATTTTTCTTTCCCTTTTTTCATTTTTTTTCATTGTATCTTGGCTTTCTCTTTGAATACAAGGTCTAGTATTCGAAGAGAAGATAGCCTTCACTAGATCTGTGTGAATGTTGTGGTACGTTTTTCATTTTAACGTTTATTATTTTACTTCTTTTTTTTAGCAAGTATGTAATAATAATAGTACCGAGTTTTGTTTTCAATTTATTTAGAATACTAACAAGCTATGTAAAAGTCACAAATAATACTTAAAAGTATGAAGAGTACGTATCCTATTATAAGAGGGGACGTGTGGTCATATCAGCAATACCGGATCCCAGCCGCCCGTCGCCCCTCAACGCTTCAGGTTTTACGTCACGCCCGCCCTGCTGAAGTTGCGACCCGCGCATTTTTTTTTCGGGACATGCAAAGTGACCCAATATGCCTTCAAACTCAATTACTATATGGTGATTGGCTTTTTTATTTATTGCAATTTGCTATTAACAATTCTGCTTTAATGTATTGAGTTTTCGAGCTTTCAGAGCTCTTAGTTTAAAGTTAATTAAATTCATTTTACCGACCAATGTTACTGACAGAGATTTCTCTGTGCCCCGTTGTCACATCTGGGTCAAGTAAACAAAGGTTACTAGAATCAAACACTAATTGGTAGTCGCTGCTTCCGTCGCGAATGCTTTTAGTTTAATTCAGAATATAGTGTCAAAACATCGTTTTGCACGACATTTTTTTTACGATTAATATGTAAGGAATCCACACAGAACTTCTTATTACATATTAATATAAAACATTTCAAAAAAATGAATTCGATGAAAAAAAAATGCTATTCATCTTTAAATAATCCTTTACATGTCGAATATAAATGACGAGTAGTCTTTATAATAGACTACTAGACTTTGATAAACTCATAAATGTACCTTTCGTATGCTACGCTTGTGGCCTGAGTCTGCTGTAATGTTGCTGTAAAGTTGTTAAGATACAGCTACCATAGAGCTTTGGCAATGTTCGGAGATTAGTCTAATGCCAGATCGTATTAGAAATGATGTTCTCCACGATAGAATCAATTTAAGCGACATTGGCAAAGAATTGTTAAACTTAAGTGATAATTGTCCGGACACATTTCACGTCCGGACTGGCGAAGGGGTAATAGAGCTTCGGTTTAAAAAATCGCTTATTATGATTTAAATGTTGCTCGCAGTGTAAAGTGACAAATTATGTGCATAAAACAGTTTATCATGTTCCTTGTTGGCTTAATGTAACACCACTTTGGCAGCGTCGCCTGCACAGCGTGGCAACAATGCCACTCACCTTCCGTGAAATGAGCGACCTAAATTTAGTTCAGAGCAATTACCAAGTATAATGATCATAATGGTTCATAAGAATTTTTTACATATTTCATATACCTAATTAATTTAACTTGAAACTCCGTTAAATTAACTGGAAGCCAAAAGAAGAAAGACGACGTTCGATTGTGCGGCTTCTTATATTAAAGTCGAATTCCTATTAATCATCTAATATTTTCTCTATGTTTCCCCGCGGCTTCGCTCGCGTTGATGTCATGTTTTATTCGGGAACAGTCTTTTTTTGGGATGAACGGTACAATTAAGTATTTTTCTGCACTCCTAACAATGCACAATGTTTCATAATGCTCGGCTGAATTGTTAAAGGTGTGAAGGCATAACAAACAAATTTACATTCTAATAATATTTAGTTAGGGTTTGCAATACCGTTTGTGAATAAAAATAGACATTTTATGGAAATGTTTTCAGTTATTATTTTCTCGGAAATGTTATTCGTAAACATCGTAGCTGAGAGAAATGTGGTGTTGTAACAAAAATACCCTTAAGCAATAAAACAAGGAGAGCTTTTTGACCAACAAATAATGTTTCTGTTAAATTCAAAATAACGTATATTTTTTTAGCTACATGCTATTGACTATCATTGGTTCACTGTCTTTTACATTGGCCGAAAAAGTAACGGGCTGTAAGGTTGAAAATTACTGTTTGGATAGATAAAAGAAATGAAGAGAAATATTTTAATATGTTTCTAGAAATTGAGTTTCTTTTACATTAATCCGTTTATCATGATAAAAACAATGTTTGTGGAAACTTTGTGGAACAAATGTGGAATTTTTAAATCATTTAAACGTAAGAACGTATTTTGAATTTATAAATAAACACTATCCCTGTTCACAACTCAATAAGAGTTGCATCCGGGACGCTTCAACAACATCCTCGGTTGCCCGATGTGACTTTATTGGTTTTAGATGCATTGTTTCAATATACTGTGAATATATAAAATAGTCGTAGATATCTTAAATACATATGTTTTCGCGTTAGTCGTATTTAGCTATAGTTTTATCAGTACGCGCTGCTGTGAATCATTATTTTGTGATAAAAGAATAAGCTAACTAAATGTTATATATCAACATAAAACACTACCATGGCCACCGATATACTATAACATTCATTGTGATGGTTATGTTTTTGTATTCCTCACGAGCTTCTTTTTCGGGATAAGTGGTACCCAATGTCCTTTTCTACCTACCTTCTTTCTGACGGACCGGTTGACGCGGTTGGTAAGATGCTTGCCTTTCACGCCGCAGGTCGTGGGTTCGATTCCCACCAAGGGCAAACATTTCTGTGCATGAACATGTCTGTTTGTCTTGAGTCTGGATGTTATAGACTACCGGAGGGCGGACGGGCAGCAGCGTCCTTTTCTTAGTACGGTGGAACATACTGCGATCGCCAACCCGATTGCCAAGCGTAGAGATTATGGCACATTTCTTTTCAATACTCTGCCGGATTTCGTTCCAATCAAAACATATTACGAAGGTATTAGTGCTCATTGTATCTTTACTCTTTCTATTTATTCAACGTTATAGACAGTCTTAGACAAACTGTGGAACAAAACTGAACCAGGTATTTTTATGTAATTGATATGCTAGCTATGCTTCTTTACGAGACTTTGTGGTTTGGTCTTTAGCAGTTTAGTTTAGTAAGAATGTAGTTTTTGTACGAGAACCCGTAGATTTTTACTAAGATTCTATAAATTTTCACTACTTATCCATTTTTGTCATGTTTTTCTATTTTTTTCTAATTTATTTTTGAATAAGCAAGGCGAAAGCGACCATCAAAAATTGCCTATTATGTTCTTGAGAAAATTATTTTACATACAGAGTTCAGAGGCGCATCAAATACGCCTTTTATAGCATTACATTTGTCAAATTCATATTCCGACTCCTACAAATCCAAATCAACAATTCGAAAATCAAATTGGAACTTTAAAATTTCAATTTGCTAAGTCATTATAAAAGTTTTGATGACAAAAGATAATCCATCTATTAAATTTTATTCACCTTAAAGCAACCGCATTGCTATCAAGTATTAAAAACAATGTTCAAAATAACGCTAGACATTCGATATAACCATGATATCTCGGCAAACCTCGCAACTTTAACAAGTGACTAGGAACCCGTTACAACTGCTTGTAGCAAGGTCATATCTAACGACGCCAACCATTTGCAATATTAATTATACGTATTACGTTCATGTTAGGATGTATTATGGAAATAACTTGTCACAAAATAACCTCAAACTAGTGTTTTTAGTTTTGACATCATTCGAACATTTTGGACACTGCCACCATTTGAACATTGGTTTTTCACTAAGTATTTTATTTAATCACAGCATTGAAATTAAAAAACGTTAAATTGTGTCTCTGTTGATGTAATAAATCATGACAGGACAAAAATAAGTATTATTTTAGTCTTGTCCCCTCGACCTTTTTGTAAACAGTCAAATTCTTTTCAATTTACAACTTTAAAAACTACCAACCTAATAAATATATAGAGAAAAAGTACTCGCACCGCAAAGTGTACGGAAAAACAACGGAAAAACAGTCAGTCGTAACTCGACAAACCTATGTTTGTGCAACAAATCGAGCAAATGACACGAACGAGGGACAAAGCAGACAGCGCGACTCCGGATCACGTAGCAATGCGACCGCACCTAGTCGCATGCGGTGGAACTAAATATCTATTCGGGTAAAAATATGCACATGAACAAATTTCAACTAATATTTCAATTTCAATTCGTTATTGAACAGATTGCTTTGGCCTATATAATCAATTTTTATGTTAGGAGAATGTTGTTATAATTAATAAAAAAAATAACATTTTTTTTATTTTCTCTCTCTAAAAAACGCAACGACAAAAAATGATTGCAGCTTAACATACATCTAGGTATATCAATGTATAGGGGGGGGAGGCTTCACCGGGGAAGCAAAGGGAGGATTAACTTAGGCGGCCCTGATGACGAAAAAACTCTGTTTTCCATTAGTCTCAGTCATAATCACCCAATGTGACCATACCGACAGCGAAAAAAAAGAGAATTCACATCAATTTGATCAATTAAAGTTCAAATTAAAAAATTAAAATTTTGAGAGGAATGGAGTTGAGGCCCTTATCCTTCCCCATAGATCGGCCAAGGAAGTCTGCTAATTTCTAAAACACATAGTAACCTATACAATGAACATGTTTAGCGTTTAACAGTAGTAGAGTCCGCAACAACAACACCCGTTGCACGAATAGCCCGCTCGACCGGTGAAATACCACGACATCACAGAAGACAGGCGTGAAGTAAAGTTTAGAAGTATTCTGTGTTTCGTCTGAGGAGTGAGGTGCCGGTGGCTTAATTTTAGACCTCTTCCTCTTCCCACCATTTTCTAATAAGGAATGGGTGGGAAGGGAAAGAGGATTTGACGGGGAAGGTGATGGATAGGAGAAGGAAATTACCATTTTTCTGTCCATCCCCTCCTGTGTCTATTAAAGGTAGGCAACGCATCTGCAACTTGCAAATGCTTGTTGCAGGTGTCTATGGGTAGCGGTCACTTAAGCCGCTTGCTCGTTTGCCGCCATCTTGTATAAAAAAAGTCATAGCGAATTTGTCTGTCTGAGTGAAAACTGTTAGGCTTAAAACATTTATCGTGACGTATCTTTTACTAATGTGAATGTACCGATCGTCTCTACACTTTTTTTTTTATGAAAATAGAAATTGTAAAAATATTAAAAAGAATCCGACTTGTATAATATGTTACAATCGAGAGCACATACACATAAAACGATCGAGGGCAAAAACGCACGTAAAGCATCTTAAAACCTACGCGCACACTAGTTTATTCCTTGGTATCAAGCTACTTAAGTTTTAATAAGAATTTAAATATCGATGTTTGCAGACGTTTACACGAGAACGAAATAAATATTTGTATTGGAGCTATCTGTACAGAATTTTCAATTCTAACAAGTCAACGATTCTATCAAGTGGTATTAAGACAGCTTAGACAGGATATGTTGAAATTTATAAGCTGCTTATAAAATAATTTATCTACCTACTTCGTCAACTCGGTCTATTAATTATGTAGATTATAATTGTTTTTATTAAACTAAATAACTTTTACAATTAGTTTAGAAGATATATCAAAATTATTAAAAATACGCGCAAGCGAAGACTGAGCGTGGCTCGTGCTCGCTCGGGCGTTACCGTGTTCATAATATTAAACAAAGTTCCTACTGTTTGTCGATTTTTATACAGTTTTCAATAACAGACTGGGATTAACCCGGAATTTAAAATTAAAAATAAATTATAGTAAATCACTATAATTTATTAAGCGAAAAAGCCACAGGCCGGTACGTGACATTTCAGGAAAAAATATTGGGTATAATATACTCCGCTATCCGAGCGAAGCCGGGGCGGGCCGCTAATAGAAATATAAAATACAGTCTGCATTACCCGTTAATAAAAGAGAATTCGATTGGTTAAAGAATTTTTATAATTGGTTCAATAGTGTGAGAGTGTGAAACAAAGAAACAATTATATCTTTTCTCTATATAATATTAGAGTAGAAATGGATATAGAGCACTAAAAGATTGGTTGTTTGGTGTTAAGCAAGTAGAAGCAAGGTAAGGGTAGGGAAGTAGGAAGGGAAGGGGAGGGAAGAAATAGTAGAAGGGATCAGTAAGTTTTAGTAGAGTTATATTATTAACAATATATTTTTGAGATACCCATGTGTGAGTACAGTAAAAGAGTACAGTACTCTAAAAGAGGAATATCTCATCATTCATTGTTTTGTTATATCTCAAAAGGCATTAGGCAGCGTTTTCGGTGAGAGCTCAAAAATGAGACTTAAGTGACCTCTTGACTTTAGCGGGGTTCATTTGAGGACACGGAAAAGGCCCTCTATCTTTGTTTCATTCATTTATATAACAAAAACGCTTACAAGTCAAATCTTAGCACAGAACAGGGAGTGCTCGTAATTGTAAATATATATTATCTGATACAACTTATTTAAAGACTTGTCAACTTCTCCTTGGCATTCATTATCCTGGACATGTTACAAATTACTTAATGATAAAATTAAAGACAAAAAAATTTACCGATCGCTTATTACCAACGCAACTTAATAAGTATACAACGAATGAACTTACTGACGAATGGAAACAATACAATTATTATTTTATATTATATTATAATACAATATTACACATCATTCCAACCCAAAACCTAAAGTTTGCAAAAAAAAAAGAGTACCTCACCTTTTACGCTAAACTTCGTAAATTACAAAATGTTTACGGAAATCGACTTTTACTATATTATAACATTAGCTCTCCACGATATACAATTTCACCTCACTTTATCTCAGTTTCTACAAAGTTCCAAAAAAATGTTGCCGATGAAAATGTAAAATAGTGTGATGGTCGCTTTCTACAGTAAGCGAAGTTTATTAGTTTATAAACTTTAGGTTTTGAGTTTTAATGGACGTGTACATCCATAAACTTTTTCCTTTATAACATATCATGCGCTTGTTTACGTATAAAAAAAATCAATAATTTAGGACTTGAAGAAGTTAAACTTGAAACTATGAAACAAGAGTCAAAATTATTTGTAACAAAAAAAATTACAATTTGTACCTATATATATAAACCAAAAGATAGACAGAAAGATAGCCAAACGTGACTGTAATTATTTTGGTGGTTATTATATTATTTTGCCTATCATTAAATATAAAAAAAAATATAGTTCAGTGTATATTTAGAATAGTTCTTATCAACATTGACGTTAGAATTATTTCATACAAATGTATTGGATAATATCTATACTATTCGAGTAACCGGTGAATACCGTTGTGTTCGAGGCATCGTAAACAAAACACCACGTGCGCTTCCCGATACGACGCGGTTTGCGGTTATTATTATCTCGAGCGAAAACCGGCCGGTGAGATAACTGCAGCTGGGCGAGGCGACGCTTTACTAAGGTCAGGGCCGCACTCAGTCGATACCGCCCTCCTTACTTAGGGCTGTCAAATTTTTTCATCCATATAATTTATTGAATGAGCTCTTTACTTATTTACTAGTATCATAAAATTTTCCATGCTCACCACGGTTTAAGAATAGGGCAGCCCTATAACAAACCGTGGATCTCGTATGAATCGACTAAAGGACGTCGTCGCGGAATGTGAAACAGTTTTTTTATTGAAATTTATCAGTGGAATATTGAAGCGTTGTGCGATCGTAAGGGGCTCGTACATTTCTACCCTCTTAGCATTAAGGCGGCGGTTATTTCACCAGCGATAATTCTTGAGTGTTAGCGTCATGCAGATAGCCAGCTGTAAAAACTATAGCCAAAATCCCTTATAATATGAATTACAGCGAAGGTAGAGGAAGGCCTATGAAAGTATGGACGGTATCTGTGAAAGATGATATGTTTGATGCTGGGGCCACACTAACGGGAAATGCCTTGAATTATGGCTATGATGAACGTTTAACGTAAATGTAGCCACAACTTAACGCGATAATTTGACCACGGCATTCATATATCCGTCTGACGTTAGGCGATAACTAAGGTGGAGGTACATCACAGAGATTAACGTGAGAATTAATGCGTTGATGCGGCCACACCACGTATGTCATACGTGCACAATGTGCGACGGTATTGCGCGTGTTTGTCTTCGTTAAATACGTACTATGACTATGGAGTGCAGTAAGAAGAAAGTAATTGCATTTCTCAATATTCTGCAGACAGAGCATTGTTTTTGGGATCAGAGACTAAAAAAATAAAATATATTATAATGATAATTATTTATATTATAATGACAATATACATTCATTTAACAAAAATGTATACTCATCAAATACAGAGTAGCACCGCCAACCTCTATTTTGCTTGAATTTGTACATTACCTGTTTGTTGTTGGTACCGTTATAAATATTTTTATTTATTACTTATATTTTATTAAATTCAAGGAACATTAGCGCCAATTTTATCGCCAAGAATGGGCATTCAAGTCGACGGTTTAAGTGTAGCCACTCACTTTATCGCGTTAATAATTAACGCAATATTTATCGCGATGATAGGCATTGACATTTCCCGGTACTGTGGCCGGTGTAGTATAAGAAGAGCGTGAATTCAGATATGACGGCCCACATAAGTGGGAAAAGGACAAGAAGATGATGAGTTGATAATATTTGACTTGAATAATTGTCAAATTACATAATGTTCCAGTGATAAAAAAGTAAGGTTCGTACAAAATGTGGATTCATCGTAAATAAAATTTTTGCTAGCAAATTTTAAAAAATCTTGTAGTATTTGATCGTAAAAAAAATAGTAGAATTGGGATATTAAGATTAAAGAAACGTTTAAGATCTCAAAATAAGCAGAGCTTGTGCTATGGAAACCAGATAACTGATATACTACATATATTAATACTTTTCTATTTTGTAAATACATACATATACAGATAATTACACCCAGATACAAAACAAACAGACATTTTTATGCACACAAATGTTTATCCTGGGTGGGAATCGTACCCACGACCCGCGGCGTGAGAGGCAAATTTCTTTACCACTGCGCCAACCGGTCAGTCAAATGTTTGATAATATAAAAAGTTAAACTCCAAGGTCGCTCTCTATAAAATAAAAAAAAATCAATGCCTTAAGACATTTTTAATACATAAATTGTAAAAAAAAATTATAATATTTGACTTGATATTTATTTCGTGTTACATAAAGCAATCCAAGTTGGCAGCCCTGTCCTAACACCTCGCCCCCTTCGCCCCCCTAGCGTCCACTCGACAATGCAATCCGGACCTCACGCTAATCGACCCGATTACCCCCAACAACTTCATTAAGTTGCAATCAGTGTGTTGGACAACAGGCAGACATAACAGCCGTTATTATACACACATAGATACATTAAATTCCGGTCGTGCAAGATTTTAACGCGGTCGCTTCGTACCGAGTGCAGGACCAATCTGTTAAGAGAATTGCAACGGTCGTGAATAACTGTTTTTTTTTTGTATCTCTGTTGCCTTTTCTTTATCTTGATATTACAAAAATTCGTTATTGTTTACAGTGATCTAATCTTTTGTGGAAGCGATTGAATTGAAATGTCAAACTGAAAATTATTTTTCCTTTTAAACATGCAAATTAAGTTCTTTTACCGTGAAAAATTGTAATAATTTTTTTTCAAGTATTTTTTTTTTTCATTATATAAAATGTATCTAAACTTAAGCTCAAAATAATTTTAAATTATGGTAGCGTACAAAATCTCTTATAATATTTTTACGTACCACACACTTGTAAACAAGCAACATATTTTTATTACAAACCTATATTTTGTATGAATTATTTTCGATTTTAAAATTTAAAAATATATATATTTCTGACAAAAAAATATTTGAAGCAAAAATTGTATTGCGTGTTTGTAAACTGACAGTATCGACAAATAACTCTAAACACAAAGCAGCCACAAATTAATTTAAAGCAATTGCTACCCCCTTAAAAAGTCTTGGTGACCCCATAGGGGTCTGCGATTCACTGGGTTACAAACACTAATCATAAGACAACAAAGTGAATTCAATGATATGGAAACAAAGCTGATAAAAGCGACATTTCGCCTTACTTTTAGACTACATTATTGGAAACAAATATTTTATGAATAAAGTTATGAACGGTTAACAGCAGGTAGACTACTACAACAATCTCGTAGAAACAAAACGTAATAGATAAAAATAAAAAAACAACAAATTACTGCACAAAATTGATACAATTCAATTTGTACCTAAAAATTAATTCAAACATCTAATTATATCTCGAGCTAGGATCGATTTTGTATTAGACAATATTATTGGCAATGTGTTCGTACGAAGGTTGGCATACCAGACATAAGTCGGCAATTTGATGAAAAAACGTGTTCAACAGAACACGTTTGACAAAGCGACTGCTTGCGTCTATTACAAGAGCTTTGCGTAGACATATTACGTCACGTAATGTCGTTAATTATCGTAATATTTATAACTCGGACTGTGAACGAATATATTTAGATGATACATTTCGTTTCACTGTATACCTTATAGGCAAACTTAGTCACATGGCAAGATATGAAATTTAGAAAATGTTCTCGTCGATTAAGCAATACTGCCACCAAAACCTACGTTTTGGTTAGATTTCTAAATCATTTCATGTTCATACACCCGACTCTGTCGTTAAAATATCCCTGCACTGTCCATTACAGGTACGCAACGCATCGCTAACCATAAGAATCAAGAAGAAAAATGTTGCGAATTCTTATGAGTAGCTATCGATTAATAACAACAAAAATTACAAAACCAACAACATTGTGTAAAATTGTATGTAAAAAGTAGTTAATAGAACTATTAAATGTATGTTTTAATAGTCACGACCATAATCACCATGTCTAAAAGTTATCTATGTCTCTCCAGTTACATTGTTATCTTATATATCTATTGAGAGAATAAGCACAGGCTTGAAGTGTATATTCAAAGTTCAAGCGAATGAAACAACTAAGTCACAACATAATAATAATTTTGGATGTTCTAAAACAACGAGGTGAACAGTGGGTAACTGGCTCGAACTGGGAAGTACGACTGCCTCACACAATGTCGGTAACGGTATTAAACATTTTAGAGGTAATGCGTAAAGTCGGAAACTACGAGTATTTCATCAAATAATTTTAATTATGACTCAGAACTGCAAAGCCTCGACGGATATTAAATATTTAAGTAATATTTAAGTAATATCTTAAGTCAACTATATATTTAGAAGCTAAATAAACGAGAGTTTCCAGCCTTTTCTGATTTATCCAAATACGTTATGCGTTACGTATATGCGTTAGGTAGTAAATGTTACATATTTTTTTTCAATTTACGATTTAAAAATTACATTATATTTAAATATCTAATCTAGTAATGCAAAAATACGGATACGATTTCAAATAAAGCATGTTCTAGGGTATTAAGACGAAACCGAAAAATAGAAATATGTAAAAATTTTAAACGATTTAAAAAAAATGCTCGATTAGAAAAAAGAAAAAACAATAACAATATAGTTTTTAAATTAAGAATTTTAAATCTTTTATTATCTTCCACGATGCGGTCAATGTAAAAAATGAAATATAAAATTTAACCCGTACACCATTAAATAAAACATATTTCAAAGTATTTAACTACAGTTCATTGCAGACACGAAGAAACACTTGAAATGTTTGAAAGATGATTCAAGCCAATTTTAAAGATATGAAAACAAAAGGTATTCAATTATTGTCCAACCATCGATAACGGTAGAGTTAAAAGTTAAAACGACTTTGTTCTTGTTGCATTACGATGTTACAGCTAGCGTTCTATTGGCATTTCTAAAACATTTTTAAAATGATGATTATTACAAGAATGAAATATTCTGAGTAAATGTGATCAGTTAATAATCGGTAATCGGTGGTAATAATAACAAGAACATAACTCACGCCCATAACCTAAGGGTTAATCAGAGGTTACGGATTTCCATTTGGCGGGGTCCTGGCACACCCCTCTCGTCTCTTCCACACTCATACATCTTGTTCTTGTTGCATCTTATTCTCAAACAAAACTTATTTTTAAGACAAAATCACGGCCTTAAATATCTATTTATTAAGAGAACGTTCTGTGAAATGTCTAGCGATTTCAGACTCTCTAAAACTGTAATGGAAACTTTTCTGAACATATAGGTATGGATGGCATCATGAATTGTTGGCAATCTTCACAAAATAATCAGTTATAGTATATATTGATTGACAGATGAGGTTTGATCTTGGCACGCAGATGTTCGCTTATAATTTTAAGAGCTGTGTTCCCTCCGATATTGTAAATTATATATATATATATATATATATAT
>DWLR01001537.1:0-17885 GCA_018246295.1 Papilio alexanor hazarajatica
AAGTACTGCTAGAAGGACAGCCTCTGATATCCATAAAAAATCCACACAATATTGCGTACTGCTAGCAGGACGCACGTCCCTAGGATTGTCCTTCCGGAAGCTCCTTCCAGCAGGACTAGGGCTTGGACGTTCTATCATTAAACGGTGAGATATTAAGCAAGCGAAATAAGGTTCTTCAAAGATGGGCACATCATTTCTGTCAACTTGTAGAAAGTAACAGTTCAGAAGACCCTCGTGAACAAACAGCAACAAACCCTCCACAAGTCAATACCATGGTACCAACGTTGGAGGAAATCTCTATAGTAGTACTTGGGTTAAAGAATAATAAATCACCAGGAGTAGACAGCATTCCTGGAGAACTTATCAATTGTGTTGGCCCTTGCATGTTACAGATATTACATCCTTTAGTCGTGCAGATCTGGAATACTGAGGAAATGCCCAGTGAATGGAATGTCGCAGTCATATGTCCGTTACCCAAGAAAGGGGACGTAATGGAGTGTAAAATTATAGAGGTATCTCAGTTTTAAATGCTAATAAATGCTACTTCGGCCTTCTAAAATATTTTCGCTCTAAACTTCTAACCGAAAAATGAAATTAGTACTCTATAAAACGCTCCTAAGACCTGTACTCACCTATGGTTCCGAGACCTGGGTTCTCAGTAAAGGGGATGAGAACGCGCTGCTGGTGTTCGAAAGACGAATCCTGAGGCGTATTTTTGGCGCTGTGTGTGAGAATAATCAATGGCAGAGCCGTTATAACCAGGAGCTTTATGATCTCTACCAAGAACTTCACGTGGCTGGACATATTAAATTGAACAGGCTCAGATGGGCTGGCCACGTGCAGCGAATGGATGAAGCCAGGGCACCTAAATGTCTTGTGGCAAACAATCCTGCGGGTCGTCGAGGTCGAGGCAGACCAAGGCTGCGTTGGTTGGACGGTGTTAATCGAGACGCCAAGCAAGTTGGGATAGTAAACAATGGAGTAGGAAAGATGTTGCCACGCATAGACCGACGTGGAATAAGTTGCTCTACCAAGCCAAGGCCCACAAAGGACTGTAGAGCTAACAGAAGAAGAAGTTTTACTTTAGTTTGATAAACAGTATTTATACTATTTTTCCTTTTTCTTAATTACATGGGTTGTATTTTTACTATTCAATTTTATTTAACATATGTTACTATTGAGATTCTTGTTAGTTCTCCTCAGTAGAAACAACATTCCGAATCAGAAGTAGTTTAAAAAATAATGATTAGAAACCAAAAAGTTCATTGTTTCATAAAAATAAAATTTGCCGTGATTAAATGGATTTAGTAATTGTGTTTTTGTCGGTTACTAAAACCGTCACAGAATTTGAATATTAAATTTCAAAGGGCATTTCACGAATACGTCCTTTGGATAATTGTTTCGATTGAACATTGCATACTTAAACGCCATCCGCCACCATTGTCGTCAACTTAAAGTATTTTCCCTGAAATTAAGCGGATTGAGACCAATATTTATTGTCAGAAAAATATTTTAACCGATCAGATACGAAATTAGGAAAATGATGCAGATTAATTATATATTATTATTTAATATTACATATCACTATATATTATTATTATTTTAATAATGTTAGATATATGGATCTCCGAAAACGGTGAGTCTCCATCACGCTCTAAATTGTATATCTATCTCGCTCATAAAGTTTTCCTATAACTTTTGGTCTAGGTCTTGGTAAACCATAGTGTAAACTAGGTGTGAACCCTCAACTTTAAATTAATTATTAAATTAAAATTAATAAAATAATAACAATTTAACCTTTTTTTAATCTTATAACTAAATTTCTATTTTTTTTTAATCCACTCACTAGTATCTTTGTAAACTCTAGTCTTTGGTTCGACGAAAACTTACATTGATTGCTATACCTTATATATAATTATACTTAGATTCTCCTAGATTCTAGTGTGAACTAGAAATGGGATATACTAGGTAAATCTCGTACTTAGTACATATATACTTAGTATATATGAGTATTTGTAAATACGCGTTCCAAATACTAGTTCCTAAGTATCGATTTTATGTGTAGTAGCGACAAATTCTCAAAATTTTTCTTGATTATCCAAATTTGCGGTGGACGACCAAAAAAAAAATCAAAACAAACGCGGAAATTCCGAATAGGTACGGTGGAATAGGTACGCATCAGCACTACGAAAAACAAGCTTCACTTTTCAACATCAAAGTTGTGGAATATAAAAATTATATAAAAATTAAGTATCCATTTACCACCGAGACGATTATTTTATCTAATTTACTTCTCCTTAGTAATTTTTCTTAAACTAACACCACACCAATTATAAAAAGTTACTTTAAAAATCGTTGCAAACAACTATAACTTATAAAAACAATACAATACCAGCCGCAGAGCGAAAATCAAAACCGGTTTAAATTCAAAACCTTGATACATACAAAAATACGAAACATTGTCTTATTACTTAACTTTTACAGTCGAATTTAGGTCGAGCATCTATGCCCTCACGGTGCGGTTGTTGAATCACGCTCTCAGTTATTGTTATCAAACGTCAAAATAAATATTTTTTTAAATGGCTCATCATAATTCATAAGCCGATTTTTGTTCGATGTTGGCATCCATCTCACACAACTACTACGACACGACTACGACAAGTTGAATATGCTTCAATCGAACGATCTTAATGTCGGACAAATAAAGTCGTTTTTCGATTTAAATATTTGTCCGTCGAACGATATGTTGACGTAAAAACACAAATTCTACAAAACCACAAACAAATATAAAAGCATATTTTTTAAATGGAACATCTTAATTTCTAACCGTAATATAATAAGGAAAAACATAATGTAATACAAATTTCACAAAAGCAAAAATCGATATATTTTTTTAAATGGGCGATCTTAATTTATAACTGTGACCAAATAAAAACATAAAACGTAAGAAATAGTTTTCAATTGGCACACTTTGTTCGCATAAATTCGCCTACGCTATTAAAATAGCAAAGTTGCAGGATTGATTCATTATGATGTAATGAACGGAGAGACAAAATCGTATTCACCGCCATATTTATATATTTAAAAAACCGCGTTTTTGTAACATAACGTGAGAAGATTAAACGTGTTAAACATTCAAAAAGTATATTTTTTAAACTTCTCCGATTTCGTATAAAATTAAACATGATCAGCTTGAAGCCAAATTAACCCGCTAAAAGTGTTTTATCATTTTTTGTTATTGTTGTGTTGTTTAGTGTTTTTTTTTTCAAATTAGAAAAAGAAAGTCAAATTGAAAAAGAAGCGAATGCGTTTATTTTTGAAACCGTAAATTTCACCAATACCTTTATGGTAGATCCGAGCCGTTTATTTTACGAACAGATCATAAGCCCTTAATTTCAATATTTCGGCCAGGTAAGAGCGTAACGACCGTATCGGCTAACAGATTGCAAAGGTATGTATTATTTCTTTCTGCTTACAATTACGTCATTGAATACGTGTCGAGCGCTCACAATAGCGCCAATTTCCTCAGTCGAGCACTTGCGCCGGAAAGCGATAAGGGCGATGGACCGTCTTCAACGGCGGTCGACGGTGGCCGGTCCAATGAGCAGTCGGACGAGCTGCCAGCGTACGTCAATTCGTGTGGGGCGAGGCCGCAGCGCTCATCTCCCCAACAGGACACGCGGCGCGCCACCGAGGTCGACAACGTGCTTTCTCTCGTAATACGATATACCTGTCTGACCGGCAAGTTACATGCTGAAATCAAACCTTTTTACGAGTGCAGATTTGAAATATCTGTAGAAAACGCAGCTGTGCCGCCGCGTGCCCTGCTTATGCCGTGGGCCTACCCGCCCGCGCCATGGTATCGGGTACATATAGATTTCTTAGGTCCTTTTAATGATAAAACTTATTTGGTGGTAGTTGACACCCATTCAAAATGGGTAGAAATTTATGATGTCAGCAACGGTTTCAGTTCAAAAGTAGTGATTGAAAAACTATGCGACTTGATTGATTGACAACGGCACTTCTTTCGTTTCAAAAGAGTTTAAGAAATTCTGTTCATCAAATTTCCATTTACGTTGGAGAAGTGACGTGTGATATTCCTATCACACTTCTCCTTCTCCGAGTCTCACGTCGACACATCTGCCGACACGACGGCCCTGCCGCCGGACACGCCGCCCGCACCTGCCACTGGTCCTACGAATTCTCCGGCACTGTCTCCCGAGGCATCGCATGTAGAAATGCGATACGAGTTAAGTCCTCGTAAACCCATTGTGTAACCCAAATAGTCAATTTATTGTTTAAATTCGTAGTACGTAAAAACATATATTTGTTTTATAATGTTATTCATTGTATAAGGTTACCTATATGTTCTAGTTTTAAGGGTGGAGGGATGTTAGTATGTAAGTGTTTATATTAATAGGACGTCACACGGCGACGTAGTATTTGTACACCGAGATCATTTGGGAGCTCAGTTCGAATACAGCACTTGACCCGATAACTGTGTTTCATTCCCCTTGTTCCGAGCTAACATTGAACTTATTAAAAAACGAGCAAGTTATAAAGGTCGCCTGACAACGTTCAGCAATTGGAACAGGAACCACTAACATCGTCCCAGGTTAGCGAATTAAAGACGCGCGTAAGTAAAATTGAGATTTTATACAATAACTACGATGAGGTTCAATTAAAATAAGAATGTTTAGTGGATGACATAGATAATCAAATCAATGAGAGAAATGAATTCGAATCAATTTATTTTAAAATGATCGCAAAGGCACAATATTTGATTTCGCGTCATAGTAATAATGATAACAACGGTGAGCGCGCAGCGAGTTGTAGCAGTCCAATACGCAATAATAACTTAGTCAAATTACCTACTATAGCACCACAAAACTTTGGTAGTTGTATACAACTACCAAAGTTTTGTGGATCATTTGACAACTGG
The DNA here is from genome assembly GCA_018246295.1 of Papilio alexanor hazarajatica. Lineage (NCBI taxonomy): Eukaryota > Metazoa > Arthropoda > Insecta > Lepidoptera > Papilionidae > Papilio > Papilio alexanor. The sequence continues at coordinate 4,943 of DWLR01001537.1, forward strand.
CTGGAATTTCGGGACACATTTTTCAGTTTAATACACGATAACGATGACATTGATGACATTAACAAGTTCCACTATCTTCGCGCGTCGCTTGAAGGGACAGCTGCTGTGCTAAAACAGGCTATTGACTTATCTGCGGGTAATTAGCTTGGGAGCTTGGCTCCATAGCTTGGGATTTATTATGTGATCGATTTGATAACCAAAGACTTTTAATTCAAAATCATGTGACGGCCTTATTTAATATCGAGGTAGTTACGAAAGAGTCGTCTTTTATTTTGAAACGTGTTATTGACACATGAAACAAAAATCTTAGGATACTTGAAATATTAGTGGAACCCGTGAATCATTGGGATACGTTATTAATACATATAATTAGTCATAAGCTAGATTCAAAATCATATCGGGAGTGGGAAGAATACAAAAGTCGGTAAGACAATAATGCAATGATTTCTTTTAAATCGTTTCTAATATTTCGATTTACGAAAACGTGCAGACCTTTTAAAAACACTAGAATCATCTCGTTGTTCTCAAATCAGTCAAAGAGGGACGAACAATCTTGAGAGCATGGTGTCAATATCGCAAAATTCAAAAATTCAAGGTCATGAGGAGCCTTTATTACAATCGTGTCCTAATTGCAAATGCGACTATAAATTAAATAATTGCCCGAAGTTCTTAGGGCTTACATGTGAACAACGTTTGCAACTATTGCCCCAACTTGTGCTTTAATTATCTACGCTCCGGCCATTTCGCAAATAATTGCAGAGCTAACGGTTGCAAAGTATGTAAAAAAAAACATAATATTTTGATTCAAATAAATATAAAGCATATGCCAACAACGTCTAATGTTTGCTCGGACAGTGAGGATCGCGTCCTACATCCACCCACGACATTATGCACTGCTGAGCCTTCGGGTAATGTCACACTGTGTGCCCAACTGTCAACCTATTTGTCAAACAAAACGCAAGTAGTTTTAGCCACTTCCCTAGTAAAAATTTATGATAACTGCGGCGGCGAACACCTCGCTCGCTCGCGACAGCGGCGAACACCTCGCTCGCTCGCGACAGCGGCAGCACTTCATGTCTAATCACTGAACGGTTGAAACGAATGTTAAATTTACCAACAATTAAGATAAACAAATCATTATTGGGTAAAAAAGTGATTCAAGAAGGTCACACGTAGGCGAAATGTTTTGTTTACCTTTCTGTTTTACCGAATATTACTGACGACGTACCTAGTCAGCAAATATTATTAAAGGACTTCAATTTACCTAACCACCTTTGTTTAGCGGATCCTAACTTCCACATACCATCTTCGGTGGATTTAATTATTGGTGCGGATGTTTTCTGGGATCTATAAGGGTTACGTAAAATCAGTTTAGGAAACGGAATGCCGGTGCTCTTTGAATCTATACTAGGGTGGCTAGTTTCAGGCCCTGTATACAACAGTGGCCATGTACCGTGTTCGATTTTTAACTTTAAGTCCAATTTTGTTGCGGTAAATTCAAACAATTATGTTTCTACGCACAATTATTTTAATGATCACATTCAAACCCTTTTAACGCGGTTTTGGCACCTCGAAGAGGTCAGCCATCGGTCATCGACTCTCTCTGACGATAAGAAAATGTGCGAAGAAGATTTTATTAAAACGACATCTCATCAACCTGACGGTCGGTTTTGTGTTAGGTTATCATCGACACAGTTACCTGATATATTAGACGGCTCCTTGCATTCAGCCAAGCATTGTCTTCTCTCTCTCGAGCGGAAATTCCGAATTTAAAAATAATTATACTCGTTTCATGTCAGAGTATCAAATGTCATTAGGTCACATGTCTAAATGTTCATTTGATTCCCACAGACGAGCTTATGATATAGCACACCTTGGAGTAATACGTCAGAGCAGCTCGACAACTAGAGCTAGAGTTCCACTACTTCAGGTATTTCATTTAATGACTTTCAGTTAGTAGGGCCTAACGTACAGGATGATCTCTTATCATTTCTTATTAGATTCAGCCGATATATGTACGTAATATCAGCGGATGTCGCGAAGATGTACAGGCAGATCGTTGTACATCCTGATTATCGACATCTACAGAGAATTGTTTAGAGAGAAGATCCATCCGAACCCATGCAGACGTATGAGTTGAACACTGTCACGTATGGCACAGCCAGCGGCCCCTATCTCGCAACCAGATGTTTAAAGCAAATCGGGATTGAGTGTAAAGATGAGAAAATCTCCGAAATCATCTTATACGATTTCTACGTTGACAACTTATTAACGGGCGGTGATTCTATTCAGGAGGTGCTGCAGAAAGTGTCCAGTGAACTCCCCTTAGCAGGTATAAATCTTCGAAAATGGAAGTCAAATGAACCTCAACTTATTTTCAATGGCGATGACCCCTCATTAAATTTAGATATTGGTTCCACAGATCCTTTTAAAACATTAGGCCTTAGTTGGCTCATCGAAACAGATGAATTATGCTTTTCAACATATAATATTGTTTTAAATAATTTAACTAAACGCGGAATGCTTTCTGTCATTTCACAGATCTTCAACCCCCTCGGTCTCTTAATTCCCTGCATTATTCAACGCGGAATGCTTTCTGTCATTTCACAGGTCTTCAACCCCCTCGGTCTCTTAATTCCCTGCATTATTCAAATGAAAATATTAATGCAAAAATTATGTCTATACAAGCTTTCATAGGATTAGAAAACGGAAAGAAGTTAGGAAGTAGAAAACAATTACAGAACGCTTGTCTTCATTACATAATTTACGTATTCCTCGTCTCATTCTTTGCAATCAGTATGATTCAATAGAGTTGCACGTCTTTTGCGACGCATCGCAAGCGGCCATATACGTTCGTAGCACAAATAATAACATTGTTTTGGTGCGATTACTTTCGGCGAAAAGTCGCGTGGCGCTTATAAAGCCTACCACAATACGGAGTCCGCCCATACGAAAAGATGCTAATTTCTCTACGAGTTCAAGTAAGATTATAGCCATTTGTACGTAAACGTATTGCCGAAATATTAGATAAAACCAGATCACATACCTGGATTCCCGCTGATCTGAAACCAGCTGACCAGTCTCGCGTGGCGTTAGTATAAATAAAATTAAATATCTTGATTGTTGGTGGTCCGGTGCCCAATTTTTGAATAACGATATTTCTACTTGGCCTAGAAATCCTATATTAAACGAAAGATAACAAAAAGTACAAAATACTTATGACACATTACATACTTCTAAATACTCGATACTCGTTCTTTTAGTCCCCACATAGTCGGTATTAAGTAATACCTAGTATGAAAACCTGTTCCAGTGTATACGTCCCACCTCTATTTGACAGGAGAGTTCACCACCCTGTTTTCTAAGTTCGCGAGTTGTCAAAATCGTTGATACTGAATTTGCCACAAAAATATCCTAATTACCTAAGTTTTCTATAAAGTCCTACATCTATATAAACAATAATAAAAGCATAATAAAATGGAAGACAACATTGATAGTGATGTTACAGTTTTAGCGATGCTGGATAATCAATGTAAGAAAATACATTAGAAGAATGTATACTATTCTTTATTATGTTGCTTAGTTTGCCAATAAGCAATAATAAATTTTAAAGTTTTTATTAATCTGCTTCTTTTCTTTACACGACACTCCAGCATCAACTTACAAACCAAACATCATACCTGAGTATAACCATTCTAATGGAATGAAATCCGAAGAAACTGAGAGTAATAAAACAAGCAAACATAGTGTGTATGCCTATATATTGCATTATAAAACTTAGGGTCATATTTATGGTTAAATAATATTAAATAGTATTATTTATTGTAGACATAATTTGGACAAGAAATGCAACTTTATTACTTTTAAATTTATATGAAACTAAAATACACTTGGTTGATAATCCAAAAAAGAAATCTAAAATGTGGATGTCAATGGCTGAAGAATTGAAGGCATTGAATATTGAGGTAATAGCAAACTTAGCTTGAAGTAACAAAGTTTTTGACAAAAAATAAATAGCATAATATTCATTTCAGGTAACACCAGATCAAGTACGGTGGAAAATTAATGCTCTAACCAAAAAGTATAAGGATTGCATTGAAAATGGACAAGGAAATTTGAATTTCAAATATTTCAATGAAATGCATCAGATATTAGGGCAATATAATGACGATAATGGAGCATATAGATTGGCTTCAGGTGTTACACAACAATGTGAAAAAGAACAAAATAAGAAAAATACAATTTTCTCCAGTTCACCTTATCGTAAACTAAGGGCAGAAAGAAAATCTAAAGTTGAGTTAGATAAACAGTGGTTAGATTATTTAAAACGACAAGAAGAGCAGAAGGAAATAAGAAATCAAACATATGAAAGAAGCTTAAGGCTAAGACAGGAGGAGTTGGAATTAAGGAAAAAAGAATTAGAAATAAAAGAAAGCTTAGCTTTAAAGAAGTTAAAACTAAAAGAAAAAATGCAAGAAGAAATACTTCAATTAGAAAGAGAAAAATGTGCACTGTTAAGGGCATTCCTTAATCCACAATAACAGAAGTTTCATACTGTCGTAAAATTTGGTAGACAGAATTATTGGAAATATTATTTAACATAGAAACAACTATTAAATGAAATAAAGTAATGTTGTATTAATATGGTAACAATTTTAAATAAGTACATGGTAAAGAAAGAAATAATGAATTTGTAATAACAAAATTATTAAATGTGTTTCTATCCATTAAATGAAAAAAGTTAAACCTGCCAGCATGTTTATGACAAAACTGTGTTTTCAAGCATAAAAAGATTTTTTTAGCTAAATTTATTTTCTTACAACATAACATATACTAATTTTCCTTAAAGTTTGTGTTAAACTAACTTATAATTAGAAATGATCATGAGGATGATATATTATGACTTCAAAAAAACAAAATACCAAAGTCTGAAACACAACTTTTGTGTTATAAAATAATCTTAAGTTTAATGGTTTCAATTAGTGAGCATGCTGACTGGTGTGATACACATGTGGTGGGTTACATTTCACACAACCATGTAATGCATACAAATACAAAACATATTTTTATTAATATGGTAAAAATAAAATAGTCTGTATCACCACCAATATTTATTTCATGTATATTATATCCAGTCCGATGTCCAGTAAAAATCACATATTTGTTTTCAGTTCTCTGATCCTTTTGTGTAGAGATAGTATCACCCCCTACCATAACTGAAAACAATTAAGCTCGGTAAAAGGTGAATCAAATTTCATGTCTCTTTCTACCCTAAGTGTCTACAAAGACTTCAGAACTTATTCATTTCCTCATGCATCAGTAACATTTACATTATCATTCTCATTGACACAATAGTTATGTAAAATGCATGCCGCTACCACAGCATCTCTTATGAAAGCAATGTTTCTGTATACTGTAAAACATTTTACTCTCCTAAATCTGTTTTTTAGAAGGTTAAATGCTTTACTGCTAACTCTCCTTGCAGATGCATGTAATGTATTGAACTCTCTTTGTTGCACTGTTAATTTGTTACTTTCTCTAAATGGTGGCATAAGCCAAGGTAGTGAAGAGTACCCTGAATGTCCGATGAGAAAAGTATTCTGTGGTAATAGTCTTTCTCTGTTCTGACATGCTGTTTTGTACAGTGGAGATTTTCTTAACACTCTGCCAGTAGTTGATGATCCTGGTTCTCCACAGTAGATGTTAATGAACCTCATATTTGCATCAAATGTTGCTTGTAATATAATTGAAAAATAGCCTTTAGAATTATAATAAATTGCAGCATTTTTTGGCTTTTCAATCTTTATATGAGTACAATCAATTACTCCCAATATATCGGATATTCCTGTTTTAGTTTGAAAATCATCACAAATTGTATGTATTTCTGCATAGTTTGTGGGCCACTTTACAACATTATCCAATTTTGTCAGTAACCATGCTATTACTCTTCGTATTACACGAAATGTTGACGATATTGAAATATCGAACCTTGTTGCAATCGGAGTAAGTGGTTCTGTGTTGGCAATAAATGATAAGAATATATAAAAACACAACTTTGGTTCTAGTGGTTTCAATCCAAATTTGTGTTGGGCTATAAAACCAGATTTTTCTAATTCATCTGAAACAACAATTTATATTTATCATAATGTTCTCGCTTCAACATGCAGCATTGTAAGTATTAACTTTTACCAATAAGTCTGTATGCAGTTTTACGAGAAAGCCGTAAACGATTCTTAAACTCGGCATCAGTCCATGAATCCACTATGTGTAAGTAATCGTCTAATCTTTTTCTTCGTAATCGTATTAGATAGTTAACCAAAGGAATAAATAAACTATCATCTTCATTGTCATCTTCGCATGATTCTGATTTAACAGAACTCATGTCACTCCAATTGCTAGAGTTACTGTCATCATTGTAGTTTATTGTACTGGCGAGCCATAACACAATTTTATTATCTGACATCAATTACTTTTATGGTAATGAAGCGACATCATAACATTCTAATGAGTTGAAAATAAAAACAAATAAATGTCAAATGAATACTTGGAGGTTTGACATTAATGCAGAGTTACCATAATGGTGTAATTTAGGCTACCCTTCATTTTGTAAGAAGAAAGTATTTTTTCAACTCTGTAGATTACTACATATAGCGATTAGACTTTTTATATACACATAAATATATATATATATATATATGTCATTCCATAAAAAGAGGGCGATTCACGAACTTATTTTCTCATAGTAATAGTTCAATTACAATTAGATCGCCAACTGCTATTTACGGTAGATATCCAAATAATTGTACCATAATTAAAAGGTCCAGTTACTTAATTTAGTATTTTACGAGAAATTTAAGGTTTTACACATTTATGTGTCTAAGTACTGACGAGCAAGCTACCATATAATTTAGGTATCTAGGGACTGACAAGTAAAACAGGGAACTGTATAACAGGGACTAATGAGAGTGCTAACTACTGTAAGAAAACAATCATATACGTAAAGTTTCTCATTTAATTATCATAAATATTATGGCAATCACAGTAAATTGTAATAACTAAGTTTTTCAAACAACATCAGTAAATTGTAATAACTAAGTTCTTTAAACAACAATTAAAATCCTCAATCTCAAGTAAAGTCCATAAATCAGTTATTAACAAATTTTAGAGATAGATTATCTTTTTGGTTTAGTCTATAATCAGATGAGTACTTCTTCCACTTTTTTCGAGTCTTTTTTTACTCTCTTGAAGTCATATCTTTAGTAAATTTTCGCTGCCTTTTTTAATTCTTTTTGAGATATTTCAATCTTTTTTTAATTTTATATCGAAACGGACTTAAAATTAAATTGTTATTATCAAAAGCTAAACTAATAAATAACGTTATTTTTTTATAAAATTACTTACCTAGGGCCTGACACGGTGACTGGAAAAACACATGTACATACCAGACTCGCCGTGTAAACAATGTGAAACAATTTGTCTGGCATCCGTATTTTATTTTGGCTGCTAACTTCATGGTACAAATAAAATAATAAACTTGTTATTCATGGGTCACTTATTTAGCGCGAAATTTTATATTTCGTAAGTGGCTAGGGCCTGATGCATAAAGTTGTGGACAATACATTGACTTAGTATTTTTCAAATAATCTTCCTAAAAATTCAATCAAACTTTGATAATGATGAATTACGTGGTGATTATTTACCACACGTTTTATTAACGTTTAAAAGTTATTGACTTAATAGTTTTCGAAATTTAAATCATCAAATACTAAAATTTGATGCATGGACAAGGAGGGACTGACGTTTGAATCATTTAAAACTATGTTTGAGCTCTGAAAAACAAGGTTAGCTAACAGAAGAGATTTCGATAGGTCTCAAAGTAAAATTAACTTAGAAAGCCCAGCTCCAGTATCTAAAAATGCAAAACAAAAGGAGGGCTTTGAAGGATGTTTGAAAGAAATTTAAAGGTAAAAGAAGAAAAGTTTGAATTTCGTAAAAGAGCGAAATTAGTAATACTTTCGAACTACAAAAATAGAAATGTGGAAAAGAAAACATGACGTTCTCGTTGAAATTAAGTTAGAAAAGTTTGAAATGTTAAAAAAAGTACTCAGTAATTAATATATAGAAATTTACATTAGGAAAAGTCTTTAAAATTAAATTTGTGAACTAAAATAATATGCTTAAAGTGCAGTAATATTCTTTATAATTTAAATGTCACGTTTTTTGCAGTATTAAAAAATCAAACGGCCCTCCAAGAGGCGACCTTGAGGTATTTCAGGCCTCTTTACAAGAGACTTGAGAACTACCCTAGAGGTATTGCTTGAGTTGTTTTTATAACCAGCAATATAATATGAATACAACCAAATATACTGGTGAACTGAGGTAACGTCATGCAGCCGTTTATTATAAGGCACGATTATCTGGTGATGAAGGAAGTTAATCTAAGCTAGCTTTTCTGTTCCCTTCCTATTTAAAGAATAAAGACACTTCATTTTTTTATAGCAAGGGGAAAGTGACTTTTAAGCTCAGACGCGCACTTTGACCTTCTTGACACGCGCTGAAACAATCTGCGACATTGTGACGTCCAACAAAAAAAAAGTGCAATGTTTCACGTACGCCTTTCTCTTCCTTTTCTCTTACAACGCTATTTTTGATCCTTTCATTCAGTGACGCTGATATTTGTCAAAATATTTGATTACAATTTAATAAATTAATGTACCTACACGTTTTTACTCAATATTACATACAAATTTATCGTTAATGTGGCAAACGGTTATGCGTATTCTGTGGTCAAAGGTAGTTGGCCTTTGTATATTTTTTTTATCTGTTTATTCAAATACCATGTTTACCAACTTGAGATCCCGCCGCAACGCAAAATCTTAAAAAAGTGAAGTGTTTTTGATTCCTACTATTTTTTCCTGTTTGCAATGGCCGATGTTTACAAGAGAAATGAAAAGTCACTGGGATTATTGACAACTAGATTTGTTTCATTGTTACAAAAAGCTAAAGACGGTGTTTTAGATTTGAAAATAGTGAGTATGCAATGTAGTCTCCTTGTCATTTTGCTCACCAAAAATAAAAAAAATAAAATTTTAATGTAATGTACATTTTAAGGCAACTGATTTATTGGCTGTTCGACAAAAAAGAAGAATATACGATATAACCAATGTTTTGGAAGGCATTGGCTTAATTGAAAAACGCAGTAAAAATAGCATACAGTGGAAGTAAGTAGAATTTGTGAGAATAGTAAACAATAATTATTAAATTTAGAAGTGAAAAGTTCAACATTGATTCATGTTTGCAGAGGTGTTGGTCCAGATTGTACCTCAAATGAAATAGGAGACCGAGTCACTTTATTGAGGAGACAGATTGGGCGCCTAGAGGAACATGAAGTTTTGATAGATAAGTATGTCTCGTACGCAATTTGAAGTCAGTAGATTTTGTTTTCATTTCATTAAAATGATTTAACTTTTTTCAGACACCTACACTATATTGAACAAAGTTTAAAAAATGTGCTGGATGACACAGATAATCACGCACTGTCCTATGTCACAGAAAATGATATCAAGAATTGTTTTAAGGAGAGTCAAGTATTAGTTTTAGAAGTTCCTCTTGGTGCTAGTTTGGCTGTGACCTCACCATATAGCAAGGTAATATGTATTGCATTTCATGGCATACTATTTATAAGACTAATGTCAACCAATGGAAATTTAGAAAGTATCTTGGTATGGGTAATGCTAATGCCTGGTATGGATAACAATTTGTATTGATTTAATTTTTATAGATGTTGAATATTAGAGTTTTAAGAGAAAGAAAAAAGGTAGTTATACATTATGATTCAAAATTCTGGCACTATGTGGCAGGTATATTGTACCTTCTAATTTTAAAAGGCAAAATGTTATATCATCAATAATATAATTATTATCATTGATAGATGATTTGTACCTCCATTTAACTAAGATTTATACTTTACATGAATTACTTGTGGACAAAACTTAGTTATAATACATTGGTGGAAAACCTGTATAGTGAAACAGTGTGATACAGATACTGTATGCATATAATATATATAGTAAATTTGCAAGTGTGGCGATTATGGCACATTTCCCCAGGATGTTGCGATCATTGGGGAGGCCTATGTCCAGCAGCAACCACTGCAATCAGTAACGCAACAGATCATAGGCTAAGGAGGATAGTGATCAAGTAGTGACTTAAGTTTATGTAATGACAGTACAATCACAGAGTAAAGTTGTTGTTTTGGATGATAATTAGAATTTAAATAATTTTTGTGCCATCTAGTGTCATGTCACAGAAATTTTAGTAGCAAAATGAGTAGAATTTATTATCCAATACGACACATGCTGCAATATTGCACTCTACAATTATTTTTTTAGCGAAATCGTTTTATTTTGTAAGAGAGATGTCTGCGTCAATAAATTAAAAAATAAAAACGGTATCTACACATAAAATTTCATCTTAATTGTTGGAGCCATTTTCGATATAGTTGAAATAAATTTTCTTATTTATTTACGTACAAGATTTGCTTGCTTCAAATAGTATGAATAAATATAGCAGTTGTTTAAACAAATACTTTTTGCAATATTCATTTACATAAAATATTGAAAGCAATCATCTGATCATTAAGAATTGTATTTTTCCGGAGGTTGAATTTGAATCATAGGATAGGGTAGAGAATAGAAATATTATATTTATAAACATATAAAAGTTTATAAATGAAATAGCTATTTATTGTACTTATAGTGTTACTGTAGTGTGTGATATTGTGAGATTTTTTTTTATTTGCAGGACATGGATTCAAATTATAGTTTACATGTAAAGTCAACAGAACAAATTGGAGTCATACATATACGTGACATAGAAAAAGAAAAGGTAATTAAATACAATGCTTGAAACCTTGTATATTTGTTTATTAGCAGCTTAACCCCCACCATGAGGTACCATATTACCAATGTCAGCCTTCACCAGTTCTGGAAAATAACCATATCACGCTTTACTGTGACCGATGTACTATCACGGACAGGTTTATTGTCGCCAATAGGCCTGACGTCGTTATAATAGACCGATCTGAGAGTCGTGTAATGTTAGTCGATATCACTATTCCACATGACGAGAATCTCGTGAAAGTCGAGACAGAGAAATTGATGAAATACACTGACTTGGCGCACGAGGTTACCGCCATGTGGGGTGTGAAATCGACTACCATTATCCCGATAGTTGTATCGGCGAACGGATTGATAGCGAAGAGCTTCGACCAACATTTTAAGAAGCTCTCGCTAAATAGTTGGATAAAGGGTCCGATACAAAAAGAGGTAATTTTGGAGACTGCCCGCATTGTGAGGAGATTCCTCGCTCTGTGACCCTGACCTGTTGCTTAAGTCATAGGAACTTCACAGCCAGTGCTATACTATTTTACAGAATATATTTTAGATTATACATCTTGCAGAATTTTTAAAATATGTTATATATAAATAAGTAAAATAAAGAAATAAATTGAATTATATTATTTACCATTTACCTTGTTACCTGTATAAAATGTTTTCTGACTTTTTGCCTTTTAAAATGTTTTATAAGCTAAAAAAATGCAAGCCATCTGTATAGCTTGGTTAAATAGATAAGGAAATCTGATATTAATGAAAATGTAATTGTAATTTTAAAAAAATGTTCTTTTGTTTTAGATAAACACGGAGGAGAATGTAGATGATGTAGAAGTACAGAGCTACACAAATAGTCTGGAAGAGTCTAGTGGGGATGCCTGTAATCACTTAAGTGAGTATGATCATAGATCATAAAATTCAATCGCTTGAAATAAAATGCTTTTAAAATACATTTAGACTAAGTCTTAAACTTTGCTCAATATGCAGGAGTCTAGAAAAGACAAGGGAAGACCACATATTAATATGAAAAATTTTACAATTTAATCCAAAAACTTCATCTTTTTGCAGAAGCAAATAAGGCCAAAAGTAATTATCCAACCATATTTTGTAACTGCCTGTATAACCACTGGTGTTTTTTTTCTAGATCAGCTTATCTAGACTATTTTTGCTCTCTAGCAAAATTTTGATTTCACAAATAGTTTACACACAAAATATTTTCTAAATTCTAAGTCTTGGCTTGGCTGTGAAATCTCTTCCGGTTTCAAGTCTTAAAGGTGCCATATGAAATATGATTTTTCTTTTTTTCAGACTATTTATTAAGACTGAGTCCACCCATAACAAAACAAGACTTTGCATTCTCGCTGCGAGGCAGTGAAGGATTGTGCGATTTATTTGATATACCTTGTTAAGAATACTTATTGAAATCATAGCTTTTTAATTTTTTTTTATTTACACAATCAAAGACATTGTTTCTATTTTGTTTACATTTTGTGATCATGTTGAATTTATATCAATGTACATATAAAAATCATGTAAATAAAATACCAAAATATATCATCTTAAAGTTAATAAGTAGTTTTTTTACACTTACAAAAATAAATTTAAAAAATAAAATGAAATCAGTGTATATGTGGCACAACCACCACAATATTTTGAATGGAGTTGTGTCCTAATCAATATTATAAATACGAAAGTGTGTTTGATTGTTTCTCCTTTCACGTCGCAACGGAGTGATGTTATGATATAATTTTTGTGTGTGGAGAAAGTTAGGTGGCTGAAGGATAACATACCTTTTACTTTAATACACTTTTTACCGCAGTAAATTTCTCATTGCCACGGGAAGCTGTTTTGATGCGTATTTAAATCACTCCATATTAAAAGTAACAATCTGTTGGTACTACTTTAACTTCATAATGGATCTATGGATTGATTTAAATTTAGAGTTGGAAATATGAATGTAATACATAATTATTATATATACGAGGGTGAATCAAAAAATTCTTGGAATCAATATTAAAAAATGCAAAGATTTAAATAATAATATTTTATTT
>DWLR01001538.1:0-17885 GCA_018246295.1 Papilio alexanor hazarajatica
AAAATTAGAACGACCTCTTTTACGCGGGTCTTTTTATTGACATATTCCCGATACTTTTTACACAGAGTAGTATATATCATACGTTTAATTAAGCAAGTGCCTGCAAAACAAATATGTGTGAGTTTCGCCTTAACTAAAGTAGCAAAACACAACACTCAATCTGGATCTCTGAACTGGGTTTCTGAAGAAGTTTATTTATTGCAGATTCAAACTCTTAGTTCTCTCTATAAATGGAATCTTTTAAGTAAATATACAAAACCACCAAGTATTTTGGTTGTTTTGTATATTGTAAAAAAAAAAGAAAATCACGTTATAATTAGACACATCCAAGATATTACCAACCTTTTACTTTAAATCTTTTTTATAATTTTATAACTCTTAACCTTTCAACTGCGTAACTTTAACCTACGTCAAGGTTGGCTATGCAACTGCAGTCAGTTAACACCAAGAGAACCGCTTCTTTCTTTGTATCAGCCATTGTCCAAAAACATCCATGGGACACAGTGTCTTATACATTTTATGAAACGATTACACTCCTCTACTTCTAAATAGTTCAAAACGATCCATATACATTGTATTTAATTAATCCATAGTCTGTCTATTAACTGCGAGGAACTTAAACAAACGACAAGATACTAAATGCAATTACTAACAGTCGCTTGTTTGCCTGTGCAGTGTAAGTTGATCCTCCCCAGCTAGCCTATAGTGTACTAACGACATCTCATTTTACTCGGGTTGTAATACTTCGCAGAATGAAGTTGCAGTTTCCAAGACGCCCGCGTTGTAATTGCCGAGAATAAGATCCAACTGCAATTGGAAATAGAAATTATTTCTATTCTTGATAAAGAGAAAAGATTTGGTTGTTTGTTTCATTCGGATAAATTAAAAAAGAACTGCTAAATCGATTTACAAATTATTTTTCCAAACGAAAGTAAAAGAAAGAAGGCTACTGGTTTTATCCCTACGATGCTGAGGTGGGTTGGTACTTTAATAATAGCACTTTAAACAAAGAAATAACTGAAAATATTACACGTAGTGTCGTAGAGTTAAAAAAGAAAAATATATTAATTCATGTTTTTAATAAAATTGTCCACTTGTTAAATAATTAATTTGGTAAACTTTGCATGCATCCATCCATCCATCCATAAACTGCCTTTATGATTAAAAAAAATATAAAATTTGAGAGACCCCGCTGTTGTGTATGTAAAATAAAATATACCAGTTGTGCAAATATAAAATCTTTCAATTCAGTTTCAAGTGCAATATTATACAGGTACTGTAGTCTTATTAAGGTACTCTTGGATCACTTGGAAGGAATCAGAATTAAACGCTTACGATCGTCTAGAACAACTTGAATGAAAGTTAAATGCTTCGGCTCAAACAGCGCGCAAAAGAAATAAAAGGGCAAGATTTATTTTTAGAATAATAACATTAGATACGTACTTTAAGCCCTTTTACATTCTGAGAAAATGAACAAGTTAAATATCCTTTAAAGAATTTGAAGTGCCCACTATAAGCGACGCGTCATTAAGAGAAAAATATTCCCGCTTAAACCGGTTTACAAGGGCATTGCTATGGTGAGAGTTGAAATGTGAAGCGAGTCATTTGCCTAATGGTCCCGCTGCCGTGACCTCGACTGCTCTGGGTCTAATTAAAAAACTTTTCCTAGATCATTTTCCATCTCCATTATTATCCCTGCTTCCTCCCTAGTAAGCGAGTTTGTTGCAGAAACTTGTGTAAGAAAGTTTAACATGCCGAAAATATAAGAACTCTGGCTTGTTGTGATAAAAGTATCATATATTCTCACTTGGAAAGATGTAAGCGATTATATATACTTTTGAAATAAACGATACAACTCAAAGTTGTGGCTTCGATGCAAGTAAAGTAAAATTTAAAGACATCCAGTTGAGATTAAATCCTTTGTACTTGGATATTTTTTACATCTTAATCGTACACTCTATTAAATTTATTCTCACTTCTACACTAACATTATAAAGTGAAAGCATTTTGATTGACTTCTTGTACTGGATTAACTAAAAAACCACTGGACCGATTTAAAAAAAATCTCTCGCCAATAGAAAGCTTTCCTATCAGCAAGTAGCCCAGGTTACATTTATTCATGTATCCGAGCGAAGCTGGGGCAGGTTTTTAGTTTCTTATAAAACAATATGCATGTTTTGTAATGTTTATAAAAATAAACACAAAAAATAGGAACGTTCTAGTTGAACTGTCAAGCACACGTTAGGCCGTGACCCGCCGCGGGGCGAACACTGGCCGACTTCATGGTTACATAAAATACTCACGCCCGTAACCCGAAGGGGTAGCCAGACATTCATGGTCCTATTCTATATTGAAGTTAATGTTAATTTTTTATTTTATTTATAAAACGAATATATGAGGCCAAACCAACAGCAGAACTAAAAAAGAATAAAGTTCGGAGTGAACAAAACTGAACACTAGTTAATTTGTTTTTAGCCGTCGGGATTTTTTTGTAATGACTAAGCTTTCACGGTACCAAAGTGGGAATTTGGAATATTTATAATGGCAACATAATTTTTATGGTAAAGTTGGTAAACTGTAAGTAATTGACCTCAGTCGCTCTTTAAACACTGCTTATTTTCAGATATTATAAGAAAAAAAATAACCACACTAACAAGTAAAAATTGAGTATTATTAGAAGGTAAAATTCAACGAACGATTTTATTTTGTGCCTCGGGTAAATACTTTTCTCCTCCACAGGTTCGGTTGTGTGAGCGAGCCTAATAAAATTACCATTTTACGGGCGTTTCCACGCCATTTCTACGCTACTCTTACTCAGAGCTCCATGTATATGTGATTTACAGATGTTGAACTGCTTCCCGCGCGTTTTATACTAAATAAAGTACGACGGCTGCAATTTGATTTGCTTTACTTTCGTAAAAATAAACGGACTATATGCGTCTAATACCTAATAAAGAATCCTGTAAAAACTTTAGACATATTGTTATTTATTAAAACCGTTCAGTACGCTTAATAATTTATTATTATTTCATTTGTTTTATCAAACTTCTTATCAAATAAGTAGAAATATGTATAGGAAAATACAAAGTAGCTAGTAAAGACAATATTTTACTAGTAACCCGCCCAAGGTTCGTTCAGCAAAATATAAAGACAAATAAAATAAATATATAGAGCTTTGTATAGGTGAAGGAATTTTTAAAAAGTAATGTCTGACTTTATCCAGAACAAAGAAACAATGAAATCTTTTCTCTTTATACTACTATAGATTAAAATAATATTTATTGGGTTGCTATTACATTTGATTTCAGAATATGTTTACGTATTACAAATACAGGTCGAATAAAAGCACAACATTGGAAGCCCTCACTTTAAAAGCAATCCCATGCTCGTTTATTCTCAATGTAAAGTGGAAGGGAAGCGAAACGAGATGGAATGGATCAGTAGGTGTAACCATAAGTGATGGGCATATCTAGGTTTTCACCAAGGATACCACAGATATAAAATCACATGCATCTTCTTTAACCTAGATATAACCTTAATAATTATACTGTCGAATATAACAATCATTTTCAAAGTCGATTTGCACAAGTTGAGATTGGCGCATTCAAATTCTTCAACTTTATAAAAATGGAATATATAAATATATTTCCAACTGAATGAGTAATTCTGTAAACTACTGCAGGATTCATCTGTCAGATAATAAGAGACTTTGCATTAGCTTTGTCGGCGTTCTACGGAATCTCTTCTAGCCGATTGCTATAAGTATAAATGAATGGCTCAAAGAAATTTAAGAGATCTGCTTCAACATTCTATTATCTCTGCGATCCTGGTAGTTGAATTGGAAAATTATTTATAATTACGCTATTGCTAACTAAGGCATTATTCAATTTCATGTAACATAGTACGTATATACGAGTAACTGGAGTTACCAAGTTTTCTATATTATGTGGCATCGCAGAATAGAAAACTGCAGTTAGAAAATAAGCAAAGTGCGTTGGTGGCGTGAAACCTTGAAACTGTTTGTAATGTAAAAAATAATATAGATACAATTATTATCTATGGTAATGATAACTTTATGGCTATGTGTTGTGATAGTCATCTATTCCTTCTGTCACTCACGGTTGCCCTGTACGAAACTTCCTACATGATTTCTAAAATAAATTATTAATTAAAATCTTAAAGATTCATTTTCAATTAATCATTGTCGTTTTTACTGTTTTTAAATACGCTTTCATCATTTTATTCTTATTGGTACTTCCAATGATTGTAATACAAAAACAAAACAAGCAAATAATGCCTCTTGGATTATTACGTGACGTAAAAGAAATAAATGTATTTAAAAACTACAATGAAACCAATGATTGTCCTAGAAAAATGTCTTAGCCCAATATGAAAATTAACATAATAAAGAAAGCATCCCAATGATAAATAGATACGAAATACAGAAAGAACGGAACAAATTACTGTCAAGTACAAAGTACTACTTAAGCTTTTTGGCTGCTACAATAGCTTAAAGAAGCGACTAAGAGCTTAAGAAGTGGACGGCGACGCGACGCAAACGACTTTCTAACCCTCTGACCTGGACAGCTTGGTTGATTCAATTTTAAAAACTAAGCTTTCACTGCAAATTTTAAAATAAAATATTTCAGAGTAGTATAAATGCAATACTAATGCACATCAAAATTTTAATCTCTTTTTTATGTTTTGTGTGCAAATAATAACAAAATAATGACAGGCTTAAATATTAATTAAATATTTTAAATCAAAGCAAAGGTAAGCAACCACACTTGATTAATACGAAACTAAATTAGTTTTAGTTATGCGTTTATTAAGCGACACCATAAAACTTGCCTCGTATTTCATTTAATCTATGTTATGTAGTTGCGGGAACAGACAGGAGTGTTTTGAGAGAGCGAGGATAATTCTTGTGATAAATTAATACCGTGCCAAAGACATTATTGAGAATTGAGTGGATAGCGTGTTGACGCTTCAAGTGGTAATCCACTTGAAGCTACCATAAATAAATAAATAAGCACCATGTATACGAATCTGAGGCAGAGCAGCAGAGATTACAGATTTGCATTTGTCACCATCCTGGTACACATCTCTCAATCTCAATTATTTGTCAAGAGACTGATAACCCCGTTTATAATTATTAGCGAATACTTAAAAAGTAAATACTTAGATTAAATACGAGTAAAATTTTAACCAATATACTAGTAAATATTGTCTAAGATACATTTAACATTAAAGAACAATCAGAAAAGGTGGCTTTCGTCCGTCGGTAGGTTCATACAATAATTTGGTCTAAATGATCGACAAAAAATAAGCTTCAGTACTTATCGACAATATCTTTATGATACAACAGTTTTCAAAAAGGTATGCACAAGATCAGCTATAGTTCAAGTAGTCGATAACATTTAGTTGATTATGCTCGGCCTGCGAACAAATAAGTATATTGTTCCCGGTGCGGGGTGAGGCGCCACGGCGTCGCGACGGCGTGGCGTCCTGTGACGTCACGCGGCCACCTTCTCTCCCGTAGTCTTCAGATTAACAAAAACATTGGAAAGAGGCTAATTAAATTTACGAACTTAAACTGCATTAGAAGCGTCAGTGCCATTTTTATAGAATAAAGGGTCAAAGGAGCAGAGGGTCGCCTTATGTTATGTGGTCATATCCGCAACACCAGTAACTGCAGATACGCTGTCGGCATTTAAAGGAGTGTATCGTTTTCTTGGAGGACGTATGTCTTCCTCGTGGCAATGTATCTATCGTAATCGCTGTAGACCGATCATTCCTCAAGGTTGTGCAAGGCAGGGAGTTAAAAGCGAAGTCTTCGAAAGTATATAGAAACATAGATAGGAGGAGCAGTTACTACTGTTGAAACATACATGTCTAGAGTATGACCGCCCCCTATGACCGATATACATCCGTTTAAACCGTGCATTTTACCTGCAGAATAAATGTAGTCTTTATGTTCTCTGCTTCAGAAATTTTTTTTAATTAACTCATGGCATTATTCAGAGCGAATTGCGAGAGATCTATTTTTATTGATCAGCTTTGAATCGCTTAGAGCTGTGATTAATCCCGCTATTAAGATTTAAGTTTCTTGTCGAAGTTAATTGATTTCACTTAGCGATCGCGTATGTAATCTTGGCTTTTCTAGTATCATCAACAATTTCATAGCGATGAGGTGAGCGTACTCGTACGTCTCGCTCTAAAAAATACACACACAAGACACTCTATTATATTTCTTTTCTTAATTAAATACAAACCTTTTGTATCTTCTACCAAAAGTACAAGTAGGCAGCAAAGAGAATTTCAGCCCGACTTAGCTAAAAAATTAATACAAAGATAAAGAATCCGATGTGAATTGTTTTCGAAGAAGTATTGAACAACCTAACATTAGAAATTAATTAAAGTTGCGTTGTGTCGTTCAGCTAGCGCCGATTCGGTGTCGGGGGAACATTTCTTTGCACCGACTTTGGGAGATTTATTCTATTTAAAACAATTTGTGTAATCGCGGTGGGAAGGATTGTTTATTTTTCAATTATTTTTTACTTTTGCACACAAATAATTCCCCAGTTCGAGCAGGCGGAGTCAAGACGTTTTCCTCGTGTAAAAGTGTTTTAGATTATTGTTGATTGTATATTTAAGAAATTGAGTTGGTACTGTAAAAACAGGGAGATAACTGGAAAATTACATGAAATGTGTCAGGATCATGCAATATTGAAAATGGTGATCCCTGATTACGAAATGTTCATATTTATAATTACAGATTATACAATTATATCCTACAAAATAACACCCTAGTTTTAGAATATGGTTATGTGATAAAATTGTCGCGAATCTAAAAAAAAAGACAAAATTACTGATAATTCTCAGTATAATTCTTTGTAAGTTAAACTCTGTGAATGAATTTACATAATAAGCAGTTACGTACCAGGAGATCAGAACAAGAGAGGTGCTGATATCAAACTTGGTCGTGTCAAATTAAATTAACATAGGGAGCGCAACACGACGCAGCGGAGCCCAGGTTAAACAGCCGCGTTACTCATTCCACCTGCCTCTTGCTCACCACCCCCTATGCACAGATTATAAATTACTTAGTTAAAACTGTTTTTTTAAATAACATACATTTATGAGCAAGCAGTTAAGTCAGTAATGGACGATGAAGCGTTGATGGTATTATTAAAATTGTTATTAGATTTATTATAAGTTTTATAAGATACGTAGAGTCGTAAACTAAAAAAATATTGCATTTCTGAACAAAATCCGTCTCATCTTACACCAATAAAAAATTAATTTGCTTAAGACACAAGTGGCAGATAAATAGCTCTTAACAAAGCACTGTTTCGTCGTTTAATTCCTATATTTTTATTCGCTTGTTTATTCGCATTTCGTTGGAGACCTTCCAGGAAATAATCCACGCGACCTGATTTCCGTAATCCAACAAAGCTAATACTTCTAAAGTTTGGTTTAAATGTAATTAATATTTTAATCTTTAATAAATGTATATGTCAGCGTCAAATTGTGAACTTGAATCATGCTATACTCAAACGAGTCATATTATAAACGGTCAACTAATTATGAAGCTATTAGCAATTTATGAACTGTCGGAGTCTAATCGTAAAATTGTGAACTGATATTATGCGTGAAAAGGTAATAATAAAAAAATAACATATTAAATAGATGTTTATCAAATTAGGTTTTTTGCAAAATGATTGGTCAAACTATCAATGATTCGTACAGTTAACAATTCGTAATATGTCTATGCCTGTATATGTATATACGCAATAGGCGTTATTTTTTTGATTACTTCAAAACTGACTAAATCGCCAAAACCTGTAATTCATGTGTGGTTGTGATTTAAGAAATATCTACCCAAAAAATGTATTTTAACGTATATTTTGCATGTAAATTGGAAAGTTATCGATTGTTATACGGCATAGGAAGACTTGTGAACAAATTATGTTACATCAAAGAACTCTGCACTTTGATCCTGCGTGCTCGAGGGCGGCGTAAACTATATTTTTTCCTTCCGCACAATTGTTTTGCTAACAATGTTTGTGCACCTTCCCTCTCTTTTCTAAAGTGGGTGAGCGTCATTTTATTTGCATATAAAGAGGTCCGTAAACCACATATTCGTGAGGAAAGATGTTAGGTTCGACTCGAGTATTAAGTTTGGGTCGTGTCCTACTTTGACGCTTTCCAGTCTTGCGTATAAAATGCAGGTGAATTTTTTCGTTTCACACTCTATGGTGCATTTATGCGGAAAAAAAATACAAAACGGCTTGTGGCTGAACAACAAAATATGTAACGGAGAATTTAACATCTCAAACTTACGAGATTATTATAATAACTTATTGCAATAACTTTTGATTGGAAAAGGTAAATTTTTTGTAGATTTGAAAACCTGAAATAAGAAATTTTAACTTTACAATAAACATGACAACAATCCTCTTAATAAATCTGTCAGTTGATTTATATTTGTGTAATGCAGTAGGAGAATAAATAAAGAAGTTATTGTTGTTTCTGTTTTACAAGTATTGATAGAGAATTGGTTAATTATACACTGTTATTATATAATTAGCCGACTCCCCTCAGCCTATGATCGCCCACTGCTGGACATAGGCCTTCCCCATTGATAACATCATTGGGGGCGAAAATATAATTAGCGCTGCAGGGTTTTAAAATTGATATACAAGTGTTTTTTTTTCTTAATTCAATTAAATATTTGAATTTTTATAGTTGTTAAAAGAAACAAAAATATTCGGTTAATCAAAATAACGAGAACACGGTACTAAGAATGCAGTAAATATGAAATAAATAAAAAACTTTGTGTTTTGGATAAAGAGTTTGACGTTGGATTGACCGCGGAATATGCGTTTGATACGTGTTAAAATGTATGGTGAACGATTACAATAGTTCCAATTATGAGTATATATAAAGTTGCGTGGTGTAAAATAAGCTTTAAGTTCTGTGCGTAAACGAGCGAAGGAAACATCCGACTAGATTTGTTTTCGGTGAAATGTTTAAGGAATCTCTAACGCGTTGAATCAATTAAAAGTTGGACCGACTCGTTAAGATTAGGGAAAACACGAAAACTTTACTCGGTTACGTGTTAAATCTTACAAGAATTAAGTCATTAAGTAAACTTCGTTCTTATATATCTTTTAATGTAATATTAACTTTGACATAGATTATTTTTGTTCGCGAATCAACGTCATTTAGTAAATGTGATCTTCAAAGTGAAGAAAGAAAACTGTGAAGGCCATTTGGTCATGTTAGGAATAACGTGAATAGTTAGTAGTTATGTATGGAAATACATAACCCTATTCTTTGAACTTTATAATTTAACGGAAAAAAACAAACTAAGGCTTAACAACTGTGTTTTCTATTTAATTCAAACATTACGTTAATTTTGGGACACCTATAAAATGGTTATTAAAAGGTTAGTAGAGTGAAGGAGTTTAGTAAATTTCTATTTTCCGTCCTAGTTCCTCTATCATAGTAATCGATATTATTTTTCAATGTCGTAATTAATAGTTTCCAAGAACTATGTAGATATCATTATCCAGATATCATTATCCAGATATCATTGGCCAGATAACGTTAATGGCGTAATATTGTTCTAATACTTTAAATAATACAATTAATCTCTACAGATGGTTGCAAATGAGATGATTTAATTCGAGTACCGTCGTATGTAATTGAAGAGGACGCTTCAGACACGCAGCTCATATTTTCTTGAAATTAATTTCTGAGCCGTCATTGGCGGCGGTGCGAAGCAAGCAGGCTCATTTGAATTTACGACGTGTAGTATGAAGGGAAATTTAATAAAAATATCGAGGTTAGACTTTATTGGGAGCATGGCATCGGATAAAATTAAAGCAATAAAGAATTTCACGCAACCTTTTCGCGATGGGCACATATTCTAATAATAATTGAAATGTATTTTCTCCTGTGCCGCTCGCTTAAAGGGAGGCAATATTTTACTTAATTTATTTCTCATTCTTGCCGACTCAGCGGAGACGCGTCGCCGGCACCGCTCCTCGTAACGATTCATCTGAGTTAGACAATCATAACAGAACCTCGCAATGTTTCACTTCAACTAAACGTGAGTTTAATGAGTAAGTTACCAAACTTGGTACCGTAGATATTAATGATATATTTTTAAATAGGATCAGTAAACACGTTTCTAATCGCTAAGAAGTTAATCGTTTTATTATAGAGGACGACATCACGCAAATAATAATGATACGAAATGAAATTTTGCGTTGCTTTTTTGATAAAGGTAATTTTACAGCAATTTCATTAACGCAATTATGCTAAGTAATCATATTCAGCACTACTTAGGGTCAAATTAGTCTACAGTCGCGCGTATTATAAAAGCATGTTTTAAGCGTGACAAGTGCGCGCAGTACACAACGAAATATAATTTACCAAAAAATTTAAGACACAGAAAAGACTCATGAAAATACACACACACACATGTTATTTTCACATACTTTCGGCGAATCATTGCATTTTTTATGCAATTTGAGCAGAGCTTATATTATTTGAGCAGAGCCATGTGCTCTTTAATATAAGAAATTAATACTTATAAGAAATTTTCTCTAATAGGCGAGAAACAACCCTGCGGTGCTTCTGATTTGCAAATCTTGCAATTTAGATCCTTTTTGTATTTGTTCGCAACCTTTTAAACAATCTTGGTCCGGGATCCGCCTTTTGTCTGCGTCTGTACAGCAGGCCGCAACTTGTCCTCTATTCTAATAAAATGGCGAACATTTAAATGAATTTTGGGTAAATGAATGCCCGAAGCCGCATCCTCGACGATCAACAAAAGGGATTAGACTCTAAAGTGCTTTGGAAGTATCCACGGAATCCATTTCACGCCGGAGTTATAATTGATTATATATTTAATTTATTTTATTATAATTGAATATATAATTGAATATTTCAGTACTTGTGTTTCCTCGCGCTCTTTATAATACAATAAAGCTACTAATAAATACTGTGGCATGATCGGCAATCTCTATTCGGTAACAATCTATTTCGTGATCGGTGCAATGCTAATAATATTAAATTCGCTTAATTTACATGCGGTTCCGAATGACAAAAACATTATATTAATTTTGCTTTATCAAGTATATGAATAAAATAAGCGCTTAAAACAGATTCCCATATGCAGTATTTGTTTTGAGTTAGTAAAGTTACCTCGCTCTGTACGAAAGAAACTATGCCATTCATTTTTTTTTAAATAAATCTCCACTAGAAGTGAACAATGATGTCGCTAATAGAGCAAACGTACTTGATCTTTCGTAAAATCGTAAGAAATCGGAAATATATCTCTGGCATGTAACGAGCTCTCGTTTCAATACATTCGATTTGAAGGAAATAAGATTAACTTCATGATGCTTATAAGAGCTGATTGACTCGTGTCGATAAATGGCTATGATATTTACCTCGGTTTGAATTTATTTGTTCAAGTCGTGGGTTATATTTAAAAAAAAATAGTAAAATGTTTATTTTTTGTTATGACACAAGAAGTCAAATGATGTGACTCATCTGATTACAGCTTCCTTATAATGTTAAGTGTGATCATTCGATTAATACTTTAGTGGTTATATAATCGTACAGGCATATTATAATCTGTCAGCAGATTGTGAACCAAACAAATCATTGACTTTAGATTTTACTTTATTGATTACAATTAGATGTGCTTATGTCTCGACAGTTTATAAACTGTCAAAGTCAAATCGTTGAATTAATTAAACATATGCACTGATAAGTAAAAGTGAGGTTTTATACGCGCTTTACTTATGAATAATATTATATATTATAACACGTAGAAATTTATTTCGAAGCATAACAACGTGTGTGGGAGTTAGTTTATTAGATTATGATATATGAATTTCTCGTAGTTTGAAATGTAGCGTGAAGTAATATATAAATAGCTGGGAGTCAGGTGTATCCGTGACGCCGAGCGGAATATATTATCGCAGCGAGCACGGCTCGAACTTTTAAGTGGCGCAACATGAAGCACGAAGTTGAGCTCTAATAAAACCATCAGCTGGAGAGAAACTTACTCCCAGCCTCTTATAGCACCCAACACAACGGAGTTTGGCTTTTATCAACTCCCTGGCGTGCCAAAAGTCAAATACATCAAGTGAACACGTTCCGTCATATTAAACATTTGGCGCAAAGTATTTTATTTCTTTAAAATAATCTAACGCTTCTATACTAAGCTAAATTCGGTGATATAATGGAGGACTATCCCTTATAAATCCACTCGATTATCAAGATAATCATCTAAGGATGATTATCTTGATAATCGAGTGGATTATCAAGATAATCAAGTATTAGGGTAACATTTAAATGTTTTGTTGCACCAATAGCCTAATGGTTAGGGGTATGGACTACTGATCTGAACTCGTGGGTTCGTGTAGCGCCGTTAAACTGTTTCTAAATTAATTTCAATAATCTGCTAATGTTTTTGTACAAAAAAAAAGTAATCATCGACTTGAATCATCGATTCAACTTTAAAAAGGTTCATGATAAAATTCATATTTAAACTTTTAGTGCATTTTTAAATTATATTTTGTCTTTATTATATAATTTGTATTAATAAACTATACTAGCAAAAGATTTTTATCTTAATTAGCATAGAGGTAATGAGTTCTTAAGAATATATGCTTTGCTGTAAATAATGTACGCCATAACTAACCAATTTAATATGTACGTATATTAAAACCAATGCAAAACTGACGAAATGACGAAAAAATTATAGATTTAAGAATTTCTATACATATAAATATAATAGCTTCATAACGTTAAAAAGTATTTGCCGACCATTTTGAAATACATTCAGTTGTATTAAAACTACCGCTTCATTTAAACTTTGATGTATTATATCGACTTACGAACGTCGTTCCTAACTTTTTTTCTGAGTGAGAATTTACAAGTTAGCTATGGTAGCTAATGAAACTTTAAAACTCATAAAACATTTGCTTAGACATTAAATAAAGTTGTACTTGTGATAAACGCGTCCCGACTTACTGATTAACTGAGAATGGAATCTCTCGATATAAATTACTAGGACAGCTTACAGAAGTATTTTCTATATGAACTAAATTAAAAAGTCATCTATTGTTAATAGCTTTCTTCCGCTTTTCAAAACTGTCAGAGAACTTGTATAAAGTTTTGTTGGGCATTTTAAACAAAACATGTTATTAATAAACATCCCGATTTTATATAGATAGATAGAGATATAAATTTTAGACATTCGTTTCTTTTGCTGATGAACATTTTACTTCAATTTTGCCCAATCGATTCACTTCGCGGAAAGATGACCAACATTGTATAATATGATTTCCGAGAAGGAAAACCGACGGAACGAAGAGGATTGGATTTTTGATAGATCTCTTCTCGAATATACACTGACATGAAATTCAATATAAGCTATAATTTTAACGATCAGAAAACATAATACAGCAGGATATACAGTAATCATTATTAAATGCAACGACAAAACGAAGGAAAAAAATCAAACAGTAATTTATTCATCTATTTGATATGAAAATAATCTTGACTACGAGAGACCCAACTTCGTAGCAGTAGTTCATTTAAAACTACGTTTATTTTTAACTGTAACTTTTATCAGGAACTAATAGATTTTTTCATTTTTTTCGAAAAGTGGCTTGACATTCAAAATTCAGTCCGATTTAAGGTAGAAATTTTAGTGAAATATACTGCTAGTCACACTAAACCAAAAGGGATACGATATCGTCCCTACTATATTAAATATCAACAGTACGAGAGCAGATGTTTCATGTAATAATTTTTCCTCGTGAAGGAGTATTTCGTACGAATGATATTGCTCGGCGCAGTCGCCTGACAACACACGCATGTATCGTGACTACGTTTTATTTGTACAAACGCACAGATCTTGCCTTAAGAGATAGCGAGTTATTATTACACCGTTGTCGTCTTATCTGGTGTTACTAAGGTTTATTTCCAAGAATCATATATCGCAATATCGCATAAGTTTTATTGAATCTCATACAAATATAAAGATTGATTCATTCGTGACAACGTGTATTAGTAACGATAAATCATATTAATTTTACACATATTAGGCTAAATATTTATACATACAGTCAATTATCCGTTAACATCTACAAGTACATAGTTTCATTAATATTTATTGATCACAATGCGAGCTTGGTTTATTTCCCTCGAAAACAAATCGCTGTTTTAGTTAAAAACGCTTTCCGCATAACTTATTAGGACTAGTCCTAATGAACGTAAAATTCGCTGATGCGAAACGTACCATAAAGTAGTTCTTATTAATTAGTAAATAAAAATAATTTCTGATCAGAAAAATACATGCGAAAAACAATACGCATCGTAATATTCTTGTTAAGAAAAACTAAAGTAATATATTGTTGTCCAGTGTACAGATGCACAGAATAGATAAGGTTTCATATAGACCCAACCCCCAGCTAACAACAGCAAACTACATGTCAGTGACGTCAGTACAAAATCCATATAGTGAACATAAACCGACAAAAACTGAGGATCATACAGTCAGTCGGGTTTTTTTGATTTATTATAATGACTGTTACTTGTCTCTGGTAAGCCATTTTTTCGTTATTCGCTTTTCACTGTAAAAAAAACGACAGAAGCAACTATCATCATTTTAATAAATTCAATGTATATAGCTAAAAGATAAGTCGTTTATAAATAACTCCCACATGAGGCAAGTTAATAAATGTTCCTGATGAATCCCAAGTGAAATCAGCTAAGTTAAGGGCGTGTAATGAATAGTTATTATTCCATGTAGGAGGCAGAGAAAGTGGGAGAACGTAATCACTGCCTTAGGGAAGGCGGGGGTGCCGTGTGCCGCGTATTGATACGCCTTATAATTGAAGGGGAAGTAGGAAAATATTTATAGAGCAAGTTTCGATATATGAATTCTATGATTTGTTTTAATCAAACTGCTTGTTATGTCTTTCATATTGGTTGTGTATACATTTTATCAGAATTTGGTTTGGAAACTAGAACGTAAGCTGATATTTTACAGGATTCTTTTTCAGCGGCACATTTTCCCTAATCATAATCAATATTTGCAAATCAATTGTTGAATGTGTATTTTGTTACACTAGTATTATTTTCTTTATTATTTGTTTTCTTTCAATGGGCAAATGTAACAAAATCTAACTGATGTTAATAACCTAATGTTTATATTTTCTCGTGTTTCTATTGGGTACATATATTTTATAGGACACTAGAATGAATGTCTGTAACAATAGCTATCCATAACAATAACTTACATTGGTTTTCGCTTTTGGTTTCTTAAATACAAAAAAAAACTGACAAGATCAATATCATGCATGGACATAGATCTATGCATGATATTGCAATAGATTCGACTAAGAGTTAAAGATATTTTACTATCTCAGAATATCAGAATTAAGGACCAGTTTTTCTCTAGAAATATATTACATGTGCTATATGTTACAATGTGACTTAAATTGTATGAAAGTAGCCAAATAGTAATAAACTTTACGTAAACGTGCGTTGTAAAGCAACTTACTTGACTCGATCTCTCATTGAACAATAAAAAGATAAACTGAGTCAGAAAATTCATTTATTTCCCTTTTGGAAATTTCCTGTTTCCTTCAGTATGGCACACATGACAAAAACACAATTGAACATAAATAATGTTATAAATCATCTTCCTGCCCTTTTCCCACTTGCGTAGGGTCGGCACAGTATGTACTACTTTTCCATGTATCCTGAATACTAATGTAGTCCATACTGCAACTAATTTTGGCTATAGTTTTACGGCCGGTCGCCTGCCTGACGCCAACCCTCCTTGGGAAAATATACTTACAAAGGTTTTTAATATGTCATTATAAAATAGCACAAAATACAATAAATTTGAATTGAATTGATTGGATTGATTCTGCTAGAAGTTGGGGGTTCTGCTGCAGCCTGCGCTCGAAGTGCTAATGTTACATATTGATTTGTTTCAACACCACAGATATTCCAATCTGTACGTAGTTACAGATCTGCTGCTGATCAAATGCACCACCAATTTTGTTTTTCACACATGACTTATTTAGTATATCATTATCAAATAACAAAGATTTATAAAATTTAAATAAATTAATTTAAAAATATTGATATAAATGTCTAATGATAAATATCGACGAGTGAAAAAATAAAAAAAATTACAAGCAAGGAAACAAATACGCACTGTTTAGCATTAATTCTAAAAGAGTTTAAACATTACGTCCTTATCTGCAGAATTAACGCAGCATTTGCTCCATACTTCAGACATTTTCACAGAGTATAAAAAATCTATAAAACACGACAAAACTTTTACCCAAGAGATGGGAAAAGTTTTCTCTTGAACGTAAATTAGTATGATGGCAATCGATCGATTACCTCATCGAAATCGATTTACCCTATTGTACTCGTATTAGTGCTGACAAATTTATTCATTCATATATTAATAGAATTTATTTTCAAACTAGACTTCAAATCATGGACAAAAATTCGGGGCTAGTCCTGTCCTAAAATACTTGCAGAGAAATAAAACAGCCCTTAGCTTTAATGTTCAATTAAAATCGAAGGGACGTAAACACGTCGACGTCGGGGAGCGAAATAAAAGTGTCGTAGTTACGTCACAAGGTGCAGGGGGAAGAATTCCAATGAGACGGCACAGCTAGGCCTCAATAAACAGAGCATTTCAGCCGGGCCCGCGACTTGAATGGATAATACGACGAGGAGGATACATACTTACATATAACTTTTTTGTGAAAATGCTATAGAAAGTTATTCTAAACAATTGATATTCCGGCAGTTACGAAGTCATTTTTTTAAATAGATGATGAAAGGAGTATGCCCTTATTTTTTTGTATGCGTACATAAGTGTGTGATAATTTGGAAATCCCACCTTTCTTTCTCTGTAGAAATTAATTCGTGAGAATAGAAAAAAACCAGTATGTAGAAATCGCACCGGCTGAATTAACTCGATATACCAGGGGCGGTAGAGCAGCGAAGATGCGGCAATTCAATCACGAGCCCATTACGGCACACTCCGGCGCGCTCAGCGATGGCGATACGGGCGATGCGGGCATGGGGCGTCAGTAAATTGCAGTCCCTCGAGTCTATGCGCCCCTGGTGTTTTTACAGCAATATTTAAATGACGTAATCAGAGTTGTGATTTTAAGATTTTTTTTTATATTAGTTATTACCTCTAATTTGTAAAACCACAGATTTTTCACATCTAACTTTTTAAAAAGTTTAATTTTGTTTTGGTTTTGAAAATAGGATCTCACTCCTAAGAATGCACTTGTAAAGTTATTCCTTTTATTGAATTAATTGTTTTGTAATTCCACACAGCGGTGCAAATTAACCCGATCTACGTAAATATTAGAGGATCTACATCAACAGGAGCGATCACAAACACATCATTTGTGTTTGCTGAGAACAAACAATATCCATAGAATTGTAAAATTTGCAACTAATTGAAAACGTGAATGTGTTATATAAACGGAGAAATAACCGTACATTTTCGGTTAACCGATTTTTTACTAATGAGACGGCGTATTTAAAATATTTAAAGATAGAAATTATTATTTAAAAATATAATTTTTATCCACGAAAACTGTATCATGCTGAATAATAAATTTAACTTAATATTCGAGTATTTAATAACACTTTTAAGTAATAATTTACAGTGCATAGCGAGTAACGAGTTTTTTTAGCAAGTTTTCTTACGTGATGCTAAGCTACGAGGGTGGATTGAAAAGTACTCGGCCTAACCAAGAAAATAAACACATACTAAATCAGTTATATTTTTATTTTTC
>DWLR01001539.1:0-17885 GCA_018246295.1 Papilio alexanor hazarajatica
ACTTATGATCTGATACTTACGAATCTATAAATATTTATATACATGGATATTCAAAATGCATAATAGTACTTTTTGTACAATATGAAATCAAACGAACTAATTAATTCTTAGGTGATATTAATGTAAAAACAAAATCTTATTCTTTTGCAGCCCCGTTATATTAAGGATTGGCTTAGTTAATAAGTAAATGATTAAGTCCTCGGTAATCATCAGTCACCATTGGTTAATATAATTGCAAGAGAAATGTTTATTCTTAAATTATTTTTAACTTTTTTTTATAAAAGAAGATGGCAAACGAGCAAGCGGTCACTTAGGTGACCCATGGAGATTTGCAACAAGCATTTGCCATTGATTTTGCGTGGGATGCATAGTGGGTCATGATGAGAAGTAATTTATTTTTACGATCATTACAAATTACTATATTATGATTGTGACTAGCCTTTGGAAATTTTCTAACGGCAAA
This sequence comes from Papilio alexanor hazarajatica, assembly GCA_018246295.1. NCBI lineage: Eukaryota > Metazoa > Arthropoda > Insecta > Lepidoptera > Papilionidae > Papilio > Papilio alexanor. The sequence goes on from DWLR01001539.1 coordinate 464, forward strand.
TACAGCAAAGTAAAAATCCACCGGCATGAAATCCTTCGCCATTTAAGTCACTCAACTGTAATTACATTACGTCTGTCACATAGGCTATACCGTAATTTTTTGATTTTTGCACTTTGTAAATGTTATACTGTATACTCTGTTATTTTAGGTAGTTTTTAAATAAAAAAACGCACACCGCATCCAACCGACTGTTATTTATGTAGCTTATTTTTATTCATTAGATTATATTATTTATAAAACTGTTACCTATATGAGCGTAGCTTAGCCAGGAGAGCAGTACATGTAGCAGGGCGAACGCGGCGGGCGCCAGCGCCAGTAGCGCCCGTCTAATGAGCGCCCGTGTTTGCCTCAATTGCACACAGCACTCTTATTCACCGCCAATTTATTTCATTTTTGCCTTTGATCGCACCTTATTGAGCGTCTTTTTATCTTATTGCCCCGCGGCTCAATAATACACGCCCTGTTACTTGCAAATGCAACGCACAACTTACGTGTTGCTTTTGCCTCGTTCATGACGTAGTCGAGAATAATTAAAATTTTTGCTTTCACCTATTTTTAGTTCGCCTCGGGTCCGAATCGTGCGAAGCTATTCCACTTATGTCCTATTTCGTTTTGTATGGCGCCTTTATACGTACCCGGTTTTGCATACCTGCTTATTTTTATAAGCGGCCTGTAATATAAATCAATGGCTTCATTACGTGCTCTGTGGAATAGGGGCTAACGTTAATGTTCCCAGGAAATATTGCCGATCGTGTATATTTGCCAAGGCGATTTTGTTATGAGTAGAGACGTCATTACAATAATAACAACCACTGATATCTTGCCAAATGCCTGTCACTGAAGATAACATATAGTATACTCGCAAGAATACCTAGGAAGCGCTTTGGAATATATTACACATTTTCTTATATTGGCGAACAGATTCAAAAATTTTACTTTCAAATTTATTTAACATGTTATAATTGTTTTCAGAAATGACATGGAATTCAAAAAGTCATTTTACATATTTTCTCTACACTCCAATTTTATCAAATTTCAAATGACATGTCGTGTCGTACCTTATTGATTTATTATCACAAATAAGTAATGAAATAAAAAAAAATTTATATCACGACCATAAAGCTCTTAAAATCTAGCCACGTTGGTTGCAAATAACCATCATGAAGAATTAATTTGATATCACCAATGCTCACATTTAAGAAATCATAAATGCAGCAAATGGCGAAAATCTAATGATTTCGTCTAACAAAGGTTGATTTAATATAAGTATGAGTATAATAACTTAGGATTTTCAATTGAAGCTTCGAATTCAAAACTACACACTTATTATTCCCTTTCATTAAAAGTCTTTTTTCATAGAATCCTTTACATCTACGATAACTTGTATGTGACGTATTTTTATATTGATTTTTGCTTGTTTTTGTAGCATTTTATTGCGCTCGGAACAGTGGGGTAAAATCGTAAATTAAATGAAAGATCCATCAGTTCGGGAAGGAGTAAATCAAGCCGGACGGATTGCCCCTAATAAAAATTATAAGAGGCACAATGGCTCGAATGTGCGCCGGGCCGGCAGCAACTATAAAATCTTGCTATGTTTGTTTATGATGCACTAAAATATGTTATAAACTAGATAACTATAATCTAAATAAACTAACCTATAATTACTGTATCAATGTTTGTGTTTATTTCTTCTCTCTGACAAATGTCTTGTTACACATTGATAATTTGAGATGTAAGACTCGGTAAAGTATAAGCGTATTCAAAATATTACTAGTTCATTTTTATATTGCTAGCTTGGTTGACAACAAACTCTAAATGACATAAAAAAACAAGTAAATTCTCACGGATCAGCGATTCTTTATTTTTTTATCTGAAGTAAACTTTTAATTAATTAAAATTTTCTTTAAAGGCCATAACTATTTGGATTAATTGAATTCATTGTTTGATAAACAGAGAGAAAAAAACAATTCTTAATAACGATATGGCGGAAAAGGGAACAAATGAAAGTGCGGCAATATTTCTTTGTTCGCGCAGCCAATGGAGCGCGGCCGGCGTTGACGCGTCTTGCCGCGCTTTTTGTGGCGCGCTTTTATTATATTTTTTGGAGGCATTTTTTGGATGATCTTATTTGTAGGTTCAGTACCTGGCCGTAAATCAGCACTTTTGCATAAGAGCAATGTGGGCAGGTGTGTTACCCCTTTTCGTATCTGCCTTAAATGTTAAAAGCTACTGATTTCAAATGAAATCCGTTACGTGAGATGCCATTTTGTGCCTTTTGATGTTTTGTATAATATAGTGATAAAAATAATGAAACTGACGGCCTTGTCATTTAAATTTCTTTCAGAAATTCAACTATGTATTTTATAGCTTATTTTTTATGAATCGGAGAAGTGTAAATTTCCATTTCAACATTTGTATTTAGTATAACGGGTTCTGCTTAAATTTGTTAGATATTTAAACAAATAAAGTTTCTTTCTCTTTCAAGTCCCCTTCTATTTTTTTAGGGAGATTATAGGTCCAAAAATGAAAGAGATGAAATTTTTGTCAATCATTAGTTACACATTTACAGATATAGGTTTAAATAGGGCAAAATCATTATTAGGTACAATACAATTATTACAATATACCTATAGAATATGAAAAATATAAAGCTGAAAATTTGAGTCATGCCCGCCAAAATACATAGCAACAGACGCATTATACAAAGAAAACGTAATAAATACATTTGTTATGTTTTTGTAAAGATTGTTTTACCTCATTATTAGCTATGTTTCGTGTCTCTTTACTATTCTTGTGTTCGTTTTGATTATAATTTTCTAGCCATCACTAACCTACGTCGTCAGTGTTGCCACTATGAACTGAAACAAAATTAATATTGAGTTCGGAGTTTGGCCCATTTATTACATTCAAAAATGTAAATGAACGCATTCGAGTAACTTCGTTTACGTGAGAATATTTGTATTTATTTTATTTATGGAGTGAGCGAGCGGGCGCGAGGGAGATGTGTTTAAATATCTTTAGATTGAAATACGAAGTCGATTCGAGTAACTTCGGAATCCATTAGGTTTACATTGCTTATCTTTTGTGTATAGTATGTGGTACTTCGGGAGTGTTTTTATGCTCCCTTAATTAATTTGTTAGGTATCTGGTACACGTTGATTATAAGATCGAATGGAGGTTGATCTCCGGTATCTGTCACGCCGATGTTATTGACAGTGATGGTTTTTGTCGGCGCTCGGACTTTATCTGTGCGAGCGCGCATAACGACCAGTTTCATGAGCATGCATTTAGTTTCGTTTTTGATGCGTTGTTAGCAAGATACGTTCCGTATCTTGCTAATTAGTAAACGTTACCGTTATTAAGTAATTTTATGGTTTATGCGAAATCGATTATGTTTCGTTGTGTTTATGTTTTACCAATGTGTGACCAAAATGTATTTTAATTAATACATAATGTGATAATATGAACGTTCCAGATATATGTCTTTGTTTGCCTGATAAAAACAATAATTTAACAAATAGTAGCAAGATAAACGATTTCGTCGGTTTAATATAAGTATCTAACTCTTACTTTAGTTTATTAAACTTGATACGTACGGTATGTTTGTTTAACTTCATTTTATCCATAGCATCTATTTGTCATATAATTTTTTTTATGATAGATATAATGTAAGATCAGAAGTAAGATCTACAAACTCAAAAAAAAAATAGCAACGGCTGAATCTTCACAACGTCGTCATATGAACGATTAACATTACCTTTACTATTCTTAAATAGAGATTTTTTTTAATTTACGAGCAACTGTAATTGAAACACATACAATAATAAAAGAAAACTTCTTTATACGTTCAAAGCACGAAACCAATTTTATTATGATACCGCCTATTGCGCGTTCCATATGCATATTTGCGAGACATTCCAAAAACGGGAGTCATCAAGAGCAGCCTGAGTTATCGCTTCATAAGAAGTTCTTTCTGATGTCAACTTTAAAATTTAATGCTGTAAATTGTTGGTATATTCCTGACGATTACATGCGCGCTAACGAATTTATGTCGCGTTCGCCTTTCGCGTAAACTGCCCACATCATAAACGCTCCGATCTGTATTTTTGGATGTTTATTTGATGTAAACGTCACCCTGAAAGTCAAATCAAGTATTGTATGTTTTTAAATTAATTACACCACGAAATATTTAAAGTACTGTTTTTGTTTGTTTTCTGTATAAAACAAAAAAAATATGTATATATGTGTGTGTGTGTGTGTGTGTGTGTGTGTGTCTATGTTAATCAATGGTGTTGTCTATGTTAATCAATGGTGTTTGAAATTATTTAGATTCAGATACCATATTCCGTTCTTTAATTTAACATATAACAAAATAAATCACGACATTAGCTAAGTGAGTCGACTGAATAAAGATTATAAAAGCGCAGTAGGTACGGTGGTTTCTGACTCGCGTACATCAACGGATGATTCCGCCCGGTCTGCCACTCAGTAAAACATAAATATTATCGCGTAGAAGGCCGTTCCCGATCGAACTTATTTTTCCGACTGTCGACAGTTATTTCATATGAATTAATGGCGTGAGTCGTCACGGCGCAGACGCCGGCTTCTATTTTTAAACTGACGAATGAGACTCGCAGAGCGCACACGCACGCGTCTCGTCATATTCCAATTACAAATAGCTGTCATCGGGCCCGCATGCCTGCCGTGCTCTGTTTCTCGGGTTTCAGGTAAACACGAGCGATTTCCTTATTTATCTGTCAAAAATAAAGTATATCGTAGAGTGTTGTGGGTATCTATAACCGGCACAGCGATGGGCTCGCGCATGCGGGATCGTTCTCGGCGCCGGTAGGTGGGAATCGAGCGATAAATTTTCATTATGATATGTAGGTGAGATGCCGAAGCTTGTGAAGAAATAAAGTTATGAATTATGAGCGGCGGCGCGACGTAGAGACGGCGAGCGTCTCTGTTGCACGCTCGGGCGCCGCGGCCGCGCGAACGAGACGCAGGGCGGCGCCGCGCCGAACCGGGCGGCGGAAGGGTTATTATATATGAATTATGATGACGCCGCAACTCCGTCGACGGTAATATCGTTATGAATATGCCGCGCTCTCCGCGCCCATTGGCGGGAAGCACATCCGCCTCGAGTACGCGGGAACGCCTCCGGTGGCTGTTTTATTATTCCTTTATTGACATTCAGATATGCATGCTGTAAGTGGCGATGCATAAGCTGTAATATTTCTTTGTGCGTCGAAAAGTCTGAGAGCGGGTAGCGGGCGAGCGCAGCACCGAACATTTGGGATGCAAATCCGCAGACTCGCATGTAAACGAACTTATGCCGCTGCAGGCCGCGCGGGCCGCTATGAGGCGCTCAGACGTTTCCTGCATTATATCAATTTGCATTTCAGCAGCGGTACTCGGACAGCACATAATCCGATACGCATGACGCAACGATACCTTTACCGGAAACATCATTCATTATAGATTTTTCCTGTTGATGCTAACAAACTGATGTCGGTGTAACTGATGTGAGAGCAATTTGTAAAACAAGGTCGCCTTCTAATTTATTCTTATTATACAAAATAAACTACACTATATTTTGAAACACATGTTTTATTTTATACTATTTATTTATAATAGTGTTACTAGATATAGCTTTTGACTCAGTTTTATTTAAGGTTTCCACTAAAGATGTAGGTAGCTTGATTATAGATGGATTATTGTTGTGTTGTGTAATTTAAGGTTTCTTTCTAGGTTTTTAAAGGTACTATAAACCTACAGACCTACGGGAATAGCCTATGCCTTAATACATACCGAGGTTCGGAATGTTAAAAATACACAAAAATGAATTGGCCCTTTGCAACGATGATTCGATTGTTTTATTTAACTAAGATTAATTACATGACGTTGCTATAACAAAGAAATAAATTATAACAACATTAATTAACATCATCGTTTATTTCCCTTGTCTATCAAGATGATGAGACATTTTTGCATTACGCTTCTTTGTATTCTCCACCAGTGACTTGCACCTGCAAAGATGTTCCATGTTTTACTAAGATATGTATGCAAATACCAGCCGCCATTACAAATTTATATGGCATTCTAACGAGTGTCTTATGACAAACCAGTCTGGTTCTTATTAGTCAATGTGCTTATCAGAATTAGATTCCATTCGAATAAGAATATAAATAAAACGCATGCAGAAAATGTGTTCCCCGCGGCCTTAATGGCTTAGAAAAGTCTGCGAAATTAAAGGTCGTAGGATCGGATCCATATTTTGATCAATGTTGTGAATAATCTCTTTAGTAGGTGAACTTATTGAACCTTTGTATAACCCAAGAAGTTTTCAGGCTTCTTTTATTGTGTCTACAAATACCAAAATGTTATGCTTTTTCTTTTTCTAGAGGATGGCAAAAGAGCAAGCGGTTAAGTAAAGTGATCTCGCTAACCATAGATATTTATAGTAAATATATTTGCAGTTGTTTATCTCTCCTTTATTTTGGAAGGAAGAGGTTAAAAAGAGGACGAAAGAATAATGAAGGTGAAAGGAATCAGCCCTTGGTGAATGGAAATGGTGAGACCATTTGCCAGATGAAATTTAGAAGTATAAAATTCGACTACTCCACGACAGCCTTCAGTTCATGCGACGCCTGTTACTGCGTTGCTCTTATAATTACGTTCGTCGCTTAAGGACCCTTTGCTTATTTTTAGACCGACACTAATGTTCTTAGATTGCTGTAACTTGGTACACTTCGGTTACAAACAATTGTACTTGGTTAAGATTAACACAAAGCTAATAACTATTACATTTAGTTAATGAATCATCATTAATGTAAAGTACATGAGTAAAATATAAAGAATTTTATACCAGGATAATATCTAATGTTGAAATACACTGCTAATATATCCAAATTAGTAGTTAAAAACATATATAAATATTTAAAAATCATCCGTTTGTTTATCCGCGAGTTGTTGTATATTGACAAATTGTGAGAATGAAGGACACGACGTTTCCGCGTGTTGGGTGAAGTGGGTTGCGCGACGCTGGGTGCGTGCAGTAGTGGCATTCACCTTGTTGGCTCGTCGCCAGCGCCCGACGCGGCTGCCGCCTGCCGCCTCTCCGCTTGCCCGCTCGCATATGCGCCCCACATTCTTATAACATTCATCCAAATTACGTAACACTATATTGTTATAGCAGATATAGAACCGGGAATCGAACATAATTCTTGTTTTTATTGCCGAATCATTTTAATTTTTTTTTCATTCTGCCGTTAATAATAGAAACTTTTTGAAAGATTTGGAAGAACTTTATGGTTGTTACATTTAAACGGGAATTGACTAAGCGCCATCTATCGATGGATAGCAGACGACGTTCATATATAATTCTATTCAAATTAAGTTGTAACCGATGCCGCTACAATATAACGCATGGTTAAAACGCAATCCTAATTTTGTAATGGTCGCACATTATAAGCCAGACATGCCTATTTAATGGAGTAAAACAATACAAAAAACATTTATTTCAAGGTACGTATATATTCATTACGATACATTTATGGGTGGGACGAGACGTAATAAAGAGATTTCCTTGTTAGTTGGCCGCGGAGGAATGCAGCGATGGCCCAAGTGGCTTCTTTCTTCTGGGAAAGCTGTGAATTTGTCAAAATTAAAATACAAAGGCCTCGCGGGCTCCGCGCCGGTAATTAATAAAAAGCATGGCGGAAAATAATTGGCCATTGTTGCGCGCCCGCCAATGAGCGGTCAGAGATTTCGACCCGAGCCGCTGTAAGATGATTTCGTAAGAGAATAATCCTGATATTTAAATTCAAAAATTCCACTTTTATACCTGTTCCTGAGCAATTCGTCTAAACGACTCGGAATTTTAAAGTTGTCGTGACTTTTTGCGTACAGATTGTTATTGAATGTTATTATAATCCATTAACCGGCTCGAGGAGGTTTTCAGGATATGGACAAGGTTCTTTTTATATTAAAACAATAATGTAGCTCTTCAATTCGGACCACAGTGATTTCATCAACTTAATATTCTTTGTTTTCGTTTACGTATAATATACTTTTCTTATATGGTGAGTATCTATTTAATTTGGTCAATCTTCTTTTTATCTACCGCAGTTGTCCCTTTAACACCTATCTTTTTAAAAAAAGTCTAGTAACACGCCCAAGGAATGTAGAATATCACGAACTACTTGTTGATTTTCTTTTCTCCAAATCTTATCAAGATATTGAAATCTCTTTTATTTTCTTAATTTCTCATTCACATATAATATACATGGGAATATGATAGCAAAAAGATTGGCTTCGTATATTAATACTAATATATAAAGATAAGACATTCAATAATCCATTGTTCCACCGGGATGTGAGGTGGACGAGCTCCAAGTGAAACAAAACTCATTAAAATATAGGCATATATTGTACATTAGTTTGGCCATAACTAATAGATACGGTTAATCAAACGGACTAATGTGTATGTTGCAATACTTTTCAATCTGTATGTCTTTTTATGTCTATATTTTAATCATTTATTGATACTCGTTGTTGTTTTAAGAAGTTAATATAGAAATTAAGAGGTTTAAAAGTTTTGTAACTTCTTGTAAGATAATTTCTTTACTGTTTGCAGAGGAGAGAGAATTGTATTGGAACAAGGCGGTTAGATAACCTCTAATTACGACAGATTCACATTTAAGGTGGAATTGACGTACATTGCATTTAAAAAACACAAAGATTTTCTTTTAAAATTGGTAGAAAAGGAAATAGAGGAGAAACTTCTTGTAAAATACAACAAACTTAGTAAAGACTTTATCCTCTTTCTCTGTTTAGGTTAATATAAACTTACTCTATAAACAGGTATTAAAAAATTAAATGAAAAGCTCCAGCGCATAAATTCGTTGTTGGTGCGATGCTCAATGGATGTTAGCTAAGTTAACATGATCTTAAATCGTTTATACTCCGTAAGTCGCTTAATACTTTGGCGTGTTGCGATTCCCTGTGCGGGCTTGTTAGGAGCACCTCGCGTTCGCAAAGAACTCGCAAATCTGTCATGTCCGCCGCCTTAACATCGGCTTAAACGCCGACTTTGAAATTAATAAGAAATTGCGACTTGGATTTTTTTTGTAGCTAGCCAGCATAATTTATTAGGTGTAAGGTTAATATAATATTAAATCATAGTTATTTTGATTCCTCTTAACGGCGAAGAATACAGAATTACAGATTTCTTGGTAACAAAACACTGACAAGAATCTGAATGTGTACTCACTTTCAGCTAGCCTAACCTATAAAAATCAGTAATGTTGACGTTTGTAAAAATATATAAACTGTCATCTTGACAGGTATGTTTATGTTTTATGTAATAGGTACAATAAGCGATCATTTGCTGCGCTAGGAGATAATAAATTTATAGTTGTTTGAAAAAATCTTGATCCTCGAACCCGATTTATATACCACTTCTAGAATTTTCTTTATAAAGTAACTAAATTATTAGTAAGACAAGTTTTTTTCCTTAAGTTTCTAGCACGTTATTAAACTACAATCTAACACGAATTAAAACTAATATGGTATAATTGTTGAACTGTTTTACGGTAGATGTTTCACTGCGTAGCTGCCGATGTCACAGTGATTAAAACCAGTCGCAAATATTATTGGCTAATAAGTACGCGACAATTTAGTTGCATTTGGACATGCTCTTTAATTAGCCGAATTCAATTTGAAAGTATGTGATAAAAACACAATTATAAAGAAATCACGCTCCAAAATCGGATCCGGTGCATCCTTTGGCAGAAGCAATCTTGACAACATCCATATTGTAAGATTTCAATGTCGAGGATCGTTTTACGATCACGAAAAAATACCTTACTTTTGTATTAACCTCAATTATTATTTTAAACTTTTTGTTACGATATTACAAATAAAATGCGTATGTCTCAATATCTTAAATACTTTACTTTTACCGGAGGTACTTTCTTATTTTTTTTCTTAGCTTTCGATCGTATAAATGACTCGTGTAACTCATCCTTGAAAATTGTGATGATCTTATGTTCTATGTCTAATACGTACCTAAACAGGTTTAATAGTCGACTGTCAACGTTTGTTACTTTTTATCTAAGCAACCACTTGCTCGTTTACATCTTTTTCAATAAAGAAGTCAACAAATTTATGTAACCTCATTTGCCTATTTGTAACTTCCACCTTTTGGATTTAGGTTTCCTCTTCGAAACGGCGATTGTACGCGGCAAGTGTTCGGAACGATTCAACTAGGGCGATGCTCTGTCGGAAGTTAGCAAATTATCACTGAGTCGTAAAATTAACGCATCTTATCGATCCAGAAATAATTTTAAGATCGTAGCGCGCGCACGATTTTGTTCACTATTGGGTGATAACAAAGATGGAAGTCGTTTGAGTAAAACAGTTCACTGTGCGAAACTTATTTAAAACGTAACAAAATGTTTTCAATTTTATTGCTGATTTTATGTTGAATTCTTTAAACATCTGGATCTGTGTGTGTGTATATGATAAGTACCTGTCCATACTCACACTAGAAGGCTGAGGGTAAAGTTAGAGAAGAATGGTCTTTATACAGTACTGATAAGGGTCGAGAGCCGGCGGTAGTTTGAGAGAAACTGAAATTTGCCTGCTGGAAGTGGCAGTTCAGAGATAAGATCTCACGATGCCGCAATAAAAAGCGCTCGTAGCTCGTCCGTTGTGTAATGTGCATTCAAATTGCATTGTGCGAGAACTAATTCGCCTTAGGCCGATTCACATGATACGATAAACACATGTTTCGAATGAGGTAACGCCTCGTTGATGCGGCGGCTTAGTCCGACACTGAGCAAACTTTATACTTTAATTTATTGAATTAAAACTGGGTATACATTTTCTTAAAAAACCGTTTAATAAGTGTCTAGTGAGTACATACGACACATATGTTAATGTACTTTTGAGTATCGACACTTGCCAATGTTTCTTTTTGGAAGAATCTTTTTCATATTATCTATTCATTAATTTTCGTACTTTACATATTTCTTTCTTTACTACATTTGTAATTTACAAGTGTAATCTCTCTCTAATACTCTCTCTTTCCGAGTATGGAGTGAGAGGGTGAGTGGAGACTCTTAAAAAAACTCTCCAGAATAACAGAAGAACAATAAAGCAAACACTTGTAATTAAAAATAACTATTAAGAATTACTTAAATTAATTAATAAATGCATATAATTAAACATTCGTTAGACAAATAATTGTCTTATAGTCGAAATGAACATAGACTAAACAAATTAAAGTCAGGTGAAGGTGCTTAAGAGGGCAGTTTTAAGAGAGACACACAATGTATTAAGAGATAAGACAATGACAAAAGCTATTGTTCTGTACACCAATTACTCGTGGCTCGCGAATTACCTAAGCCTCATAATATAAATTAACCGGACGGCAAACAGCGGAAAGATTTCTCTAGTTATACGCCAACATAACAATTATTCGTAAATCACTTTACTATATGTTGAAATTTACGAGATGCCGCCGGCCGAGGCGCCGGTCTGCACCTTAACTGTTCGCTGACGGCGCGCGATTACTGACTGACGGACGTACTGTATAAGGTTTCGTTTGTAAGTGAATGAACACGGCAGTAGGTGCACGAAATGTTTCTACAAAGGAGAATATGCATGGCGATTTCGTGATGAATATTCATTTCCTACGGGGCATGAAATTTATTGTGTTTTACATTTATATTCAACTCGGCTGTCTTATGTAACGGTAGCTGCGGGATTAGCGAATTGCGAACGAAAACGTTCACATTTAGAAGTGCCGCGCGACTTTGTATTGTTGTGAGTGGTTTGTTTAATCATTCTAAATTGCAAGCTGAATCGATTATACAATCAACTGTAAAACAACTAATACAGTTGTTTTGTAGCTATAAAAATAAGATAATATAAATAGACGCACTTGACGATAGCTTATATGGAAAGAACAACTATAACGCCTTACGTATATAAACTAATTTTCTCTAAGATTATTAAGAGATATAATTGCTTAAAATGAAACTCGGGTCTGTATTAGAATGTCAAGGTTTTTACCTGTTTAAGTTACGTTTATTTGCACCAATGTGAGAAATTGTAACTGTGCTGTGTTTAACGGCCTAGCTAACGCAACTTTACTATAGGTACTATTACCTCGGCATAAGTTCCCAAGTTAATTTAAGTCGACTACATAATAATCGTTACGAGTTTAATGAGATAATCAGGGTCATAGCTTATCACAATTATCATTTAAAATATTGTTAGTCTCGTATTTATGCCATAAATACAGATACAAAATACTTCTGTGGCTAAGTGGCATCTTTTAATACATTAGTTGAGCTGTGTGTTCGTTTGTTATATAAATTTCATTAATATATTAAGGTTTTCCTATAGCGAGAACTGCGGTAATCCAATAAATAACATTTTAAAATCATATAAAATTCTTTCATACTACACATACAACTTTAATGATTTGATAGGGAGATATGATCTTGTATCCTATCTCAAAAGTCTGAATTTTTTAGCGTGCTACTTATTTTTGGTATGCGACACCAGTAATCACGTAATTTTTAATAAGCAATGAAAATGCCTAATGAAGTTCATCGCATGTTTTTAATTCTCTCTTAATTTTTTTTATACACGTTTATGTTTATTTCATATCACAAAACAAGACTTAATTTACTCATCATGTAAAAGAATAGATTGGTAACTTACTAAAAAAAAACTAATATTAGTCGGTGACCACATGAACTTAAAAAAATGAGACAGGATTCGATCGTGATTAGATTTGATGTTAGCGTCATTAGCAGTTGACAGCGGAATAGACTGAAGCTTGAAGCATCTGTTTGTTTTATTAGAGCTGAGTAATTAGATACTACTGGTAAATGACAAACACGTTTGGCAAATACGTGTGTGATATGACATTGTAGGAGGCACGCGCGGGGCGCGGGACATGTGCCCGAATTATTTGACATTTGAGTTGAAATTTGGGGCGGCGGTAGTTAGTCATCGGCGGTCGAACTGTACGTCGGCACACTTGGCACCTGTCGAATATTTAGCGCATAAATTCATAGCGAGCGCTCAATCAAGCCGTTCTCTTGATGGATTCTGGGCTATATTTAATCAGTGGACGCGACACTCCGCATTGTTCTGCTCAGATCGCTCCCCGTTGCCTCCTCGTCTCCTCATCTATGTCGACTCAAATTTATTTCTTCGTAAACTTTTTAACATTGAGAATCATGGCCATACCGATCGTCTTGCTCTCTATATTTTTGTGTTGTATGAATTTATTTCATGACATCAGTTCATTCAACCTCTTAGTCAAAAATAAACATCTTATAGTAGCTGATGTGTTTATTAAAATTTAAGTATGCAAAAAGACAAAATTGTGAAACATATTTGTTAGTGTTGAATTAGAGGTTATCTTTAAAAAAGATTAATAATATTTATTCTAAATTGTTTAAAATAAAATACAGACACTAAAGAATATACCTGTTGTCTTAGATGAGCAACAAATGCGGCTATGCTACGCGACACTACGCGACGCAACGCGACGCAACGCGACGCAACGCGACGCGAGATGAAGCATTATGTTAAGGTATCATTGTACGTATTTGTGGCCTATGTTGCCGCCATTATCTGTGACGCGTTATATATCGGTCTCACTACGCCGAAAGCTTAGCAGAAGAACTCAGGAGAAAGCTTTTCTATCAACGCGTATCCTAGACCGTTGTATCCTATTGTCTTAATTGTATTTTTCTACCCGAGCGAAGTCAGCGCAAATTGCTAGTCTTAAATACATAAGAATAGACAGATATAGAAAAAGAAAAAGATATGTTTTCTCTGTTGAGATTTTCCCAAATTTTGAAGGTGCTGTTGCCATGCTTAAAGCATATATTTTTCATTTATTTTTTGGGGAAAAATAATAAATGAATGAAAGAAGACAGCAAGACGCCACGAGGAGTATGCAATCCTCTTACTAATTTAGTAATATAAATATTAATAGTCACATAGATCTAGGTTAAATGTGAAGTATATGTAGTAAACAATGGTTTATCCGAAAATGTTTATGTAGCAATTTGGTTAACATGCTGTTTTTTAAATGATAGAACACACATTGTTGTGTACGTTTATTTAAAAAGTTTTCATTAGCGAAATATCGTGGGCGAAGTGAGGGCGCGAGGCGCGGGCGGGTGCGCTCGGCGTGCGGCGCGTGATTGCAGCGGCCGCGTCAAACAATTGATTAGTCGCATAAACTCGGTTTGGCGCGCTAACGATGCATCATCCAGCTTGATAATTAAATTGTAAATTAGCTAAGCTGACGCCTAGCTGCAAGCTAGCCGCCACACCCCGGTGCGGTCGCGTACGCCGCCAGCCGTGCGCCATGCCACCCGCGGCTTGCCCTTTGTTACTACTGTGCACTTTTCGATCATGTTTCCGACTTAAAACTATGATAAATCAAAATGACGAATAAGCTACGGATTCAATTTTTTAAAACGTAATTCGATATGCGGACGGATTCAATTTCATGACGTTACATCGATATTTTAGAGCTGCGTTCGCAGTTGTATAGCTATGAAACACAGAGCGGAATTACACAAGTTTTCCCCGAACTACCCCCGCCCGTGCTGATTGCGAAAAATTCAATCTTGTTTCATGGAAATTTAATTTAACATACAAAATGAAAAGCTGGCCTACGTTCGATATGAATCGCCGCCGGCCGCCGACTGCTCCCTTGTGTTTGTGGACGCGATAGTGCTTTGTGTGCATATTGTAATCAATTGTCGAATTGTATCAATTTGAATTTGCAGTTTGCAATTTTGACGTGAATCCATTAATTTGTTAGGCGGACAGTCCCTGTTAGCTATTTAAATATATGTAGCGCTTTAATTACATTCATATGACGTGTTTGAGCGATGTTAATGCCGCATTATACGTTTAGCAACAGATAAAATATTTAAGGAATAAGTTATGACATAATGAACTGAACAGAATGTAAAGAGTAGCAGTACAAGGAATAAATTTATGTAGCTATGCCTGCTCTTTAGATGAGATTCCATTTCTACAGATTTTTATGGATTTTGATTTTGATATATTATGGCTGCTCCCCTTCCGTTCCAGGATAGACACCCGTCACATAGCAGCACCAGCCGTCGCACATAAAGCATATTTATAGCGGTTCGACGCACCTTCGCGGGCAGGATTCGCGTGCCGATGCCTTGTCAATAATCATTAATAGATATTTCAGAAGACAATGCAATCGTCTAAGTATAGCCCGCGGTGACTAACGCCCCGTCTGCGGCGGCGGCTCGCATGCTCTACTCTGTTAATCTTATTATACTACAGGCGAAATTTATCTCCGCTGTACACTCTTTGACAGACTGTTTGATTTCGCTCCCGCTGAACAATTATATATTGTGCTGACAACTGGATAGACTAGCTCTGGACGTGTGGTACCTCTGTAGGACTGAAAATGGACAGATAAGAAAACACACAAATGTATAAATGGATATAATATACAAATGGAAAACAGTTTTACGCAAATGGATAATATAAAATAGTAAAAGTAGGTACTCGTATTCTTGATACTTGTTTTTCTTAAAACTATTTTAGAACGCATTATTAATAAAAATAAATAAACGAAGAACTAAACGTCCAGTTTCCAGAATTACTGATAAATTATCAGATCGCATTTCTTGAGATATTATTATGATTCCACTGTGTGACGACAACCTTTTATTGAAAAGTTTCGAATATCAATGGCATCTTGGCTTTCATGTTCTGTAGCTAAGTATTTTACTATAGGCTATTGGGGAGACCTGTACTTAAAAGTTAGATTATAGCTGATTTTGAGGGTAAAATTAAAAGTGTATTGCTTGCTGGACATTGATAACTTTGCTCTTATAATAACAATCTGTTATTCAACGTTTAACTATCTTATTGAGCCACATACGCAATTAGGAATCCTAGATCCTAGAACATGATTGGAATCCTTTGAAATGATTTTATCTGTTTAAATCGTTTGTTATTTTACAACAAAAAATAAATATAGCACGAATATGTCGGAACGGAAACAGGAAGTATGATACTTTCACAGAATACCGCCGTGAAATAGCTGCCTACTATTGCTGTATGATGTGGTCAAACTGTTTTTTTTTTCTTTTGAAATATTTGCATCCATACAGGCACGGCTATGGTTCGTGCTATTTTTACATAATTGTCCTTATTTTTGTTATTTGATGTATTGTTATATAGCACAGATTTATTTCAGACCAAGTTTTGATAGATCGTGTAGGTACTGATATAGTTTTATTAATTTACGTCATTACGTTTCTATATAGAGCACGGTATTTTGCATTAGGTTTTTCGAATCCAAGTGACAAAAATTTTCGCTATCTTTTACCTGATGGGGTAGACAGAGATAAGAGTACTGCTTTTTTAACTATTTTTTGGTCACTATAGTATGAAAATAAGCTCTCACTATCATATACAAGTGGGTCAAGACATAGATGAATAATTTCGCCCAGCGAGTGTGACATATTCATGCCTAATGGCCCAAATGAGAATGGCGTAATAAAGTAATGAGATAGCATCTAATGCGATCTTCAAGTTCCTCGGATATGTTTGGAAAAAATTCGGCAGTGCCATATGTCGGCACGCGTCGGAAGTCGTAACTCACAGTTATGATGCGAGCGACACCAATTTCATAAACATTGTTTTTCTTCGTTTCGCCCCTAATATTTATATTTATCAATCCATCTGCACATTTATTTACAGTCGAAAATAGTGCGTTTCTGAGGGAGACGCGAGCCCAGGGGGCGCGCTGTCATTACGATTTATTGTTTTCGCTAGCCATACTTTGAGACCCTATTATGTTTTCGGGACATATTCCAGATTTAACGCGAAACTAAATTTTTTTTTTGATATTGTCCTACATTTCAGGATCAACATTAATCAATAATTTCAATAATCTATGTATGTTGATTGTACAACAAAATTATATACATCAAAATATTTATCTCATTTAAGAATAAAATCTAAAGACGTCATATTCAAAACGAAAAAATCGCATATGAGATAAAACCACGTTAAATAAAAATTGTAATATGGAATAAATTAGCGAGTAGACCACCACATTGGCTTGTAATCATTTATTCAAACGCACTTTAAACGTTTGGTCCCGCATGCGGCCATTGATCAGGTCAAGATTGCAGGGGTCTACTGGTTAACAGAGATGGACCGATTTTTGTGGCGATCCTTGTGGGAGGCGTATTATCATGATTAAATTACTTCTGCTTGATTATGAGGAGAATAATTTTTATTATATGTATATGTATATGTATATGTATATGTATATGTATATGTATATGTATATGTATATGTATATGTATATGTATAT
>DWLR01001540.1:0-17883 GCA_018246295.1 Papilio alexanor hazarajatica
GTTAACGTGTTTATGCATCATATTTCAATTAAAAAGTAAACAAGAAGCTTGTCCGGAAACTTTCTGTCGGTAGTGTACGAGTATATTCCCAAGGACGGTTAGCGTCAGGCAGGCGGCCGGCCGGCGAAAACTATAGCCAAAACCAGTTGCTGTATGGACTACAGTAGAGTCCAGGATATATAGAAGGATATATAGACATACTGTGCCGACCCTACGCAAGTGGGAAAAGGGCAGGGAAATGATGATGTATTTATAATTCCCTAAGTTCTGACATAACCATATTATTTAAAATTTTAGAATACTAGCCAGATATATTTCGATTAATTTAAAAAATAGAACGTTCGCGCTTGAAGAAAATAAAAAAGTAGTTAATTTTCAATCATTTTCAAATATGGAGTGGTCGAAGAAAGTAGGAGCGCCAACAATTCGCACTATCATACGATACATTGAAGATTCAAACTTCGAAGATCGTTAGGGCAGCACCGATCATCAAAACAGCGAAGGCGCGAATCCAACGAAATCCTGTTCGAAAACAAAAAATCTTAGCTCTTCTATTGGGTTTAAGCAGAACCACGGTCAAAAAAGTGTTAAACGAAGACCTGGGACTATGAGCTTACCGTAAAAAACTGTACATTTTTGTAACGAGCGTTTAAAAAAAAATAGGTTGAAAGGTATGTAGTACGTTATATCCCAATTCATACATTGTTAAACAAAGATCACAGTAAAACCTTCAATACAATTAAGTTAGCTTTCCGTCACAAAACTGACAAATCGCAATTAAGATCAAACATTACACAACTTTTGTCTTTCATACGATAAGTAAATTAGTCGATATATCACGGTTCGGTTCTGTAAGTATGAAAATTTTACCAACTGACAGTATACATTAAAAAAGCAATAATACCTATTGCCTTTGATGATATCCAATTTTCAATTCAATTTTAACGATATGAAACATTTTCAATTTCTTTTGTGTGCGCGCGGGGCTTCTTACAGATGCTGGGCATATACAGGTATGCTTCGCGTTTCATTAAAGGCATTCCATATAATTTTAAGCAATATTGAAATTTGGAAACGTATTCTAGACCAGTACTACAAAATAGTCGATACACGTTCGTTTTGTTTTATCTACCTCAGCCTATGATCGTCCACTGCTGGACTTTCCCCATTGACTGCATCGTTGGGGGGAATGTGCCATAATCGCCACGCTTGGCAGGCGGATTGGCGTTCCACCGTACTAAGAAAAGGACGCTGCTGCCCTTCCTCCAGTGGTCTTTATATCCAGACTCAAGACAAGTTCAACTCAGACATGTTCATGCACACAAATGCTTATATTGGGTGGGAATCGAACCCACAACCTCCGGCGCGGAAGGCAAGTGTCTTGCCACTGCGCCAACCGGTCAGTCATAGGATTTCTGTTTTCTGTTTTGTTTTATGATACTTAGTATTTAGTAGCATTCAATGAGGCTGATGGTGTGAACCAGTGTGGATAAATAACTGGAAACTTCAAAGGTAGAAAAAAAACCATGGGTGGCAGTATTAGGATATCAGGTGTACGATTGTTCGATTGTCACCATTTTCCAAATAAAAAGGGAGCACCGTTCCTGGGGTGAGCAAGCCTCACTAATTCCCATAGAAAGGCGCGCCGCGACAACAAACGCGCTCTCCCATACAGGCCTATCCTACACCTATCCTTTCTTTTTAAGAAAAGAGTGGGAAGGAAAACGCTGAAAACTTCTACTTTACGACTATGACGCAGAGAAGTCTGCGGTCGTGGTATTTTACCGGACGAGCATTCGGCAGCAGATATTATTGTTGGAGGTTTTACCACTTTTTGTAATATCTTATCTAAATATAGATTTATATATAATATCTATACATGTAAGAAAATCATAACTGATCGGTTTCTGTACATGGAAAATAAATTAGCAAAACTATTACAGGGGTGTTTACCAATGCTATAGAATTTTTTTTAACATTTTTGCTAAGTTTTTAGTTCATCTAAATCGATGCATAAATAAAAAAGTTATATCAGTTTAAAGTGTTACGTCAAGCATTTCTTTTACTATATATGATATTCTATAAAATATCGATGGTTCAAAGATAATACAAAGTTAAAAATAGACATGTTGAAATTGCCAATGTAACTTGACCTTCGATCTATATTGTCAAATGATCTTGATCTGGTTGTACGTAGGCTGGACGTTTCGGTTGTATGGGATTGTGTGTTAATTACAAAGCGGGTCAAAAAATTAACTTTTAAAATTTTTACAATGTTGCTTTGTTAGGTCGCTAGATGTCATAAAATAGTAAAAAATAGGATTTAAAAATTAATATTCACACCTTCTATAAGGATTTTCAAAATGTGTTCTTTTTTACTCCTCAAAAATAATAAAGTATCCTTGGATATCTTGGTAATCTTAATCTTTTAAGAAGTCTGTCACATATTGGGTAAAAAAAGTCCCGTCTCACTAAAAGTATGTGGCGATTTAAGTAAAATTTGATTAGTTATTTAATCAACTGTATAATATTGTAACATATGAACCGTCACTTAGCTCTAAAAGGTCAAATACCGACTCAATATATTTTAAGGGCGTCCCAAGATTCTAGGTGACATTATGGCAGTGATTCAACTGAAATTTAAATTTCACTTAAATTTCTTTACGGGCTCCTTAATCTATTAGTTGATAACAATAATATAATTAATAATTAAATTCAAGATAACTATTTCTTTTTTGTTATGCGCTTTGTTAGGTTGTTTGTTTTTTTTTTGCAATAAAATGGTTATTTATTTTATTTTGCATTTATTTAGGTTAGGTAATACTTAATTTAAAAAAAGAACTGAATATATAAGTTAGTTACTTTTTCTTTCTTCGTAATCCATACGAAAGTAGCTCTGTCTGTCTGTCTGCCGCTTTTACGCTGTTATGCCTAAACGACTAAACCGATTTTGAGGAAATTTGGTAAAACGATAGATTTGACCTTAGGAAATGAAATGTGCTACATTTTATTACGCAAAAAAGGTTGGAGGGGTATAGGGGGGGGGGAGTTGGTAGAACCTACTTAACCGATCATTATTAAACTTTGTACACATATTCTTTAAGGTACTGGGAAGGATATAGGATATATAATAAGTATATAGATAACAAGTATTATAAAAAAAATCATTATAATATAAATGCAAACGTTTGGATGGACGTTTGTCACCACCTAACTTCACACCAGCTGAACAGATCTGAACGAAATTTGGCACAGCGATAGATTATAGCCTGGAACATCATTTAGGCATCCTGGAAAAATGTACGTTTTTCACCAAAAAATATGTATATGTTTACATATAGATACATCAATATTGAGTTCCACGCGGACGAAGTCGCGGGCAACAGCTAGTGTGATATAAAATATATGCTTTATTTAAAAAACAGAGGTAATAGGTTTTCTTGTGAACTAGTTATAAGTAGTGATGCATTAATTAAAAGCCTTCGTTCATATTTCGCAAATAGCGGTGCGTCACGATTCAATATTGTTGCTAGATTAGCAATATTTTGAAGTGCATAATTTGAAACTGAATTTTTGTAGTATGCAATTTCTTTTAGTAGAGTTTGTATTTAATTATAGATGTTTAAGGAATAAGTATGCATTCACAACCGTTGTTATTTTTCACGCGGTGTAAATTTATGATAACATTGAATTTTTTTTTTCTATTATAGTTCAACTATCACTGTTAACTCTATTATAAATGATTATTGTTTTTGACAACTTCATGTTATTTTGTTTTTGTCACTGTATTAAAACTTAGTTTATTGCCACTGTAATTGAAGTATTACTAAGCTATTCACAATAATTTATGTGTATTGATTTGCAACAGTGTGCTCTTTGTTGGTTTAGCATAAATAAAATAAATACGCTTTGATAGCCGTAGCCCATAGCAGAAGGCAATGATTGCGTGTTAATTACAAAGCGGCTGAAAAATAAACTTTTAAAATGTTTACAATGTTGCTTTGTTAGGTCGCTAGATGTCATAAAATAGTAAAAAATTGGATTTGGTAAAATTAAAAATTAATATTCACACCTATTATCAGGATTTTCAAAATGTGTTCTTTTTTACTCCTCAAATATAATAAAGTATCCTTGGATATCTTGGTAATCTTAATCTTTCTAAAATACATATCTATAAATATATATCTTTGTAATCTTAATAAAATAAATACACTTTGATAGCCGTAGCCCATTGCAGTAGGCAACGGTATCAAATTCTTATTTGACTCGTATCTAGTACAATGCTCTTGGTTCTTCTATATTCTTTGGTCACCGTAACCGACTGCTTTTGTGATACATCGATAACTTTCTCTTTTAAGTTAACCTTTTCCTTCACATTACTATTTTTAATCGGCTTGTATTAAAGCGGCGACTAAGTAATCTGAATATAAACACAATTTAAGAGGTTTCCTAAAAAAAATTGGTTGGCTTAATAAGTCTCCAAGGTACCCAATAAGACTGCTGTAATTTTTTTTAAATTGTTACCGAACTTTTGTAAAAAAAATGATCTTTAATAAAATATGTATTTAAGTGTTTACATTAGTTGGAAACAAAAGCATTAGTCGGTCTCATTCTCTGTGCTGTTGTCTTGTGGAATAAGAGGCAAACGAGCAAGCGGCTGACCTGTTGTAAAGTTAACACCACTACACATGGACATCCGCGACAAGACAAGCTGCAGCCTTCATGTAGAACAATATGGTAGATAAGCAAGCGGTTGGATATGAAGTGATGCGGAAGGGGATCAGGACTCCGGTACCTCACACATCAGGCGAAACGCACACGTCTTTTGTGAGGTCCTGCTTTTTCCGCGATCGAGCCGGCACTTCCATACAACGGCTATCGTCGCCGTAGACCTCTAGATACCTCTCTCGGGAAAGTAATTAACGTAATACCCGGGTAAACCAATAATTGAGAAAATATTATACAATTTGTCTCCCCACTAATAAGTAATATTAGTAGCCAAGTTACTATTTACAGTTCATCTGCCTACAATTTCAGTTGACTATTAGCCATTATATTTTATTATTATGATTATTATTAATAACTAGCTTTCACTTTTCACAAAAATATAGTATTACATTTTTAAGCTTCGCGTAATGTAATTACCCCCAAAACAATTAATTATAGACAAGTCATTTCATAAGACAGGTAGGCCTGAGAAAAGATGGCATGGACTTGATGGCATGGATGGTATGGGGAGTGGGCGTGGAAGAAGGAAACGTGTTGTGCCGACCTCACTTAAAATTGGGAAAACGGGAATGGAAAATGGGGAATAAATGAAATCATTTCATGAGACGAAAACAATTGGTCCAAAATACTAATTTCATTATTTCATAATTGAACTAAACTATTTTAAAACTAATTAAACTAGCGGATGTTGTCTTGCCTTCTATTAACAGCTTTAGCTAACGTTATTTTCGTTATTACAAAATTTTTAAACTAATTATTTTGAAAACTGTCATTGCCATCCCTGCGGTAAAATTATGAACTCAAGGGAATGCATTAAAGAGTCTAGGTATACCTAGACCCTTTCATGCATTCAAAAAATCTTCAGTAAAATCGATGCAGATAAATTGTAAAAAGTAAATAATAAATAAATTGTAAATAGTAATAAATAACCTTCTTCAGTATAAGTATCGCTATGGTACATTGCCATTCGCGTCGTCGCCACTCGCTAGTCGCCAGTCGAAGTTTGGACGCGCTGCGAGAAGTACGTACGCGCTCTTATCTATGCAATCCTACAAGTTACACACTTGTTTACAGGTACAAATTATAAGACATTTTTTAATTATTAAAATATTTCGGTAATTAGGGTAATTTAATCAAAATATATTCCATTCAATCCACAGCTATTACAACGCCGAGCTTGAACCATCGAACACAAAGTACATACCTCGTGCTTATTTAAAATAAAAACATGGAAATGGCAACGCCACGTGCGACGTTGATAGGTTTCCTGGGTACGGTAAGTGATGTTTATTATTTCATTAATTTAATTTTATTGTTACTACTGCCATTAAAAATTTAAAATGCCTCCTGGGTGACATTCATATCGAGAATATTATTTGTATATTTTATATGTTTGTTGTAATTAGATTCTGTGCGCTGTTGTCGAGTGATGTCTCAATACTTACATACATAGCACATTTGAAAACAGTGAGTTTTTATGCTCATGTTCTCTGTATTAAAATATTTAATACTTTTCCTTCGAAGCTAGGATCCATAAAATCTAAATAGCTTGGGAAGCGTCTATCTGTTGATTGGTTCATAGCGAATTTTTGGTACACTTAATAAAAGTTAACTTTTTTTGTTAAATACTTTATAACCTAAATTATACAAACCTAATTCTCTTACCTTTACATAATATTACACATAACTTTAATTCTTACCTAAATAATAAAGTTATATTAAATTATAGCAAACTTTTAATTGCCTCTGTCAGCAGTTAACATTAAGTGGGACAATGGTCAAGCATTATGTCTAATTTGAAATAACCTTTTATTTCAAATTAGACATAATGCTTGACCTCTTTTCTTTTTTTTTAAACTCTTTCTGATCACAGTTCCTTTAACATTTCATAAAATAAAATTCCATATACGTAAAAGACTGTTTTAATTATGATATAATTATGATTATTTTTACAAGTGCTCGCATTGCGATTCTAAAAATGTTGATAATGTAAGCAATATTATTAATGTAAGTGTAATTCTAATGCGATCAAATTTCTGCTGCTGAAATTAAATATTTCTGCTTCTATATCGTACTGGACTTATTTATATTTTACTGTATTTAATACCTAGTGATTCGAAGTGTATCTGCTTTACTAGCTGTGCAAAGGCAAGATCCGTCGGGGGTCCTTCATCAGGTCGAGCGTGAGTAAATTAATGGGCTGATGAAGGACCCCTGACGAGTCTGAAACTAGTCGGTACATACACCGGAGCACACATGAGTTAAGCCGTTATTTTAATTAGTTTATTAAAAATGTTTTATTATTTATAACGTTAATTTTTTCCACGAAAGTTTTAAGCATTTAAAAGATTTTTAATTCGTAGATTATATAAAAAAATGTTTTTTGTGAGTCAACCGTGGAAGGTAGAGATAAGATCTACCGCGTAGTTTTATTTATATAAATAAAACTACGTGCTTTAGGCGGTCCCCCATTTCGATTATAGTAACAAAGTAAAGGCCCGAGTGGAGTCTCCAAAGCGAGCCCTCGAACTTATTTACTGCAGAGGTTTAGGCTAAGCGTTAAACAGAGGTTTGTTGAAGTGGCCATTACCTCTGAGAGCCACCGAGCCTCCGAGAGAACTGTTCGTCGCTATTGCTTAGTTAAAGTAGACTAGTTAAGGTCCGTTTGTTTATCTTTGGAAGAGCTCCTATTGCTTGTCTGCATTCTATCAAGTGGTAACTTGATATGTGATAACATAGGTTGCTGTGATGGGCGTGGCGTGTATTATAGACGGATATATACGTTTTTAGCTTTCCTTGCAGCTATGGCCTGTGGCGCATCAATTGCTCCCATGCATTCTGCTAGGGAGATAGTATGTATGTATTGCTAACGGCACTTATATGTATCCTTTGTTCAAGTTTTCTGAGAAACATCGAGAAATCGAGTCTGTACCATAGATTCATCTTGGTTCTCAATTTCGGTTCATAACATTACGGTTCACAAAGAAGTAGACTACTACTGAGGATCCCTCGGTGGCCACTTTTTTGACTGACTTTAAAAAAGGAGAAGGTTCTCAATTCGGTAGTGTTTAACCTTTACGTTAGAACTTCGATATTTATAACCCGATTTCAAAAAAAAAAATATTGTCAACCTTCAAAAGTACGGAAATTGTATATTGGTAGACTTAAGATTAGCCCTGTTTGGAGTCAATGGATTTGTAATGCGACGTAGCGTGACTTTAAATGATTATAAATATTTAATAATAATAATATAAACAAAGTTGTTTTTCTTCGTAAATTAATAATTTGTTACTTCGACACCCATAGGTAACTAGATCGCAAATTCTTCTGAAAACTTTTACCTTTTAACTTTTTTTAAATATCTCCTTATATTGTAAGCCCCGATTTAGGTGCACGAGAAAATCAATGGTCTTTCGTTGTACATACGACACAACATGCAAGATTGTGTATTTATTTTTTAAACTTCAATGAGCAATTGTTTATAAATGTCATGGCATCATCATTAATTTAAGGTGTCTTTCATTCTTATTAGTGGAGCAATTTCCATTTCTTTATGGATATTGTACCTCCTTTTTG
Source organism: Papilio alexanor hazarajatica (assembly GCA_018246295.1). NCBI lineage: Eukaryota > Metazoa > Arthropoda > Insecta > Lepidoptera > Papilionidae > Papilio > Papilio alexanor. The sequence continues at coordinate 8,305 of DWLR01001540.1, forward strand.
ACTTCCTGATACGATACGACATCTACGTTCTTTATTTATTGCATGATCGTTCTCCACGGCGATTCTCTCTCCCTCTTCCCTTCTATTTTGCCATCTATGATTGTGTTTATAAGATCGTCGTGTCGTATCGGACATATCTATCCTAAGATTTTCCCGATATAAATGAAATAATAAGTGAATTTTCTATTTGGTTTTCAGATACAAGCCATGATCGTGATACTATTTGCAATATTCCAATTACTACAATCCAATTGCATCTTGGATTTTTTAGGAAAAACGCCCACAAGTGTGTTTATAAAGATAGCGTACTTCCACGGTAAGTATCAAACAGAGATGCTAATTATTTCAAAGTACACAATATATGTGCAGGAATCAGTCAATATACGCGTGTAGAATTGAAAAACGAACGCATGACGAAAACCTGCATCGATCATATTTTCATCTATGAGTCATTAGTACAAAATTCTCGAGTCATGCAGGCGGCCGGCAGTAAAACTATAGCCAAAACCAGTTGCAGTAGGGACTACAGAAAAGTCCAGGATATATGGAAGAGTAGTACATACTGTGCCGACCTTAGGCAAGTGGGAAAAGGGCAGAGAGATGATGAGTCATTAGTACAAAATAAGCGAAATCATAAGATCTGCAGTTATAAACAACGCCTTAGCTGATAACTTAAGCAATAAACTGACAGCAATAAATAATGTTTTCAGTGACCACCCAAGGTTCAGTGCTCTTTTTACGCTAGTGCTATTGTAGCATAGTAACACTGAACTACTTTGCTAACGTAGGTTCAATGTACCTACTGTAACGATTTTTGCAATGTATTAATCGAGTGCTTTATATCCCAATTTGCTGACGATACATGCATTATAGTGGCAGCCAAATATATAACGAATGCACTAAACAAAATGCAGATGAACTTAGATTTGTTTCACAAGTGAAATGTTGTTATGAAAGAGTTATAAATTATGAAAAAACTAAAGTCATGCATATTAATTCTTACCATCTTACATCTAATCAAGCCATCCATATTATCACACTCGCGCCAATACCTGCATCGTAATACCTAAGCTGGTAATATTAGTTGTAATTGTTCCAAAATTAAAATGGTTAACCAATCTTGGTCTAATTATAGATAATAAGTTTAATTGAAAACCATATATAGACATGTTTACTTAAAATCAGTGCTGTCCAGACTGTCCCTACTTAGACAGAAATTAGAGTAGAACATAGACAGAAATTACCATATAAGACATTGAGGATGCTATATACACAGACCCTGGGCGACATTGTTTTATGATATAGGATGAGTAGTTACGGCAGAACAAACATTAACTTTATAAACAATATCTTTTTATTACACCTTAAAATACTTAAAAGAATTGCGCCAACATAGTTTAAAAAAGCAATAAATATAGATTTTTAACTTTTTTTTAAATTATAGATACTTGACTTAAATTACTTACTTGTAAACTCATGTCTGGTACTCTTATAAAACAAATTCGACCCCGTCACCATGGCATTCTGATGTAATTTTAGTATACGCCACCTCAAAGCTACAACGTTGATTTTACTTTGGAGGATTACTTGTCACTAATCTCTTCAATTTTCTTTTTTTTCTCGTAAACCTCATGACGCCTATAGTTGCCTTCTTCACCATCAGACGAAACGCAGAAGCACATGCATCGAGTAAACATTTTGACTCGATGCATGTGCTGTGTTCTGCGTTGTTTAAGTTAATATACGAGACGCACCCGGCTTCCAGAGCCGGCGTACTGCGGGCCGAAGATAGGCATCGGCGAGGCGGTGCCCGGCGCAGCCAAGGAGGCGTTTGTACTGATGAAGCGGGCGCCTTTCACGTATAACTACACCTACCGTTTTAACTGGGCCAGCGTATTCATCGGCCTCGCATGGCTTGTGGCTAGCCAGTTACTACTTAGTAAGAAATCATTATGAAGTTTTTTGTCGCATAGTACATTTTTAGTTACATATAAAACTTATAGATAGATACATACAATCAACTATTTTCATTTACTTAATTTTGGGTTCTTTCATCTTTTTTTTTTTTTTGAAAGAATTAATTTGAAGAAATAATCACAATAATTAATTAATTATATTTATCCCCAACGCAGGAACTTCTTACCGAAAACCCTGGTTTTTTACGACAATAATAACGAGCATCATGGATTTGGCGGCGTTCATCAATTTTCGAAAGGACGCAACCGCCACGAAGGTGAGTGCTAACACCTAATGCCCGACCGGCTACTGCTGCGAGGCGTCGAGGTATCGGTGCGCAATTGACAATCTGAAAACTGTGTCCGCAGACGCTGCCGGAGCTTATGAAGTACATAGGGGCAACGGCTTTCGGCACCCGAGACGTAGTGGCGGATACATCGTCAGTGTCAACACTGATGGCTCTGGTTATGTCGAAGGCCGGAGTGTTTCTGTTCATCAATTGCGTCCAAATCGTGCTGCTATTGCTTGATCGGAGCGGCGACGAGGATAACACCGAGGTAAGTTGCTTAAGTTATTGATGTATGATCAGAGATATGAAAAGTTGGTTACGACATTTTTCTCACTCGGTCAAAATTTGCTGTCTCATTCTATCGTATTTGCATTATTACATCGGTTTTTTTTTACTAGAATAGAGCATATTGTCGCGTAAATCAAAATAGGTATTTTTAATGGGTATATTCTTATATACATTGTAATTACTTTTATCTTTTTCAGTCGGGAGCGTTTGCTGTCAGCTGTCATTCCCTATGGCTCTCGAGCTCTGCGCGTCTCCTGCGCCGTTTGCCGCGCCCGAACCTCCACTTCAGGTAGCGCGTGAACCAGAACATGCTCCATAACCATAAATTATTCTATATTTATGGGAAACGTAAATTTAAAATAATAACATTTACTAAAAGGAAAGATCGATACAAATCCTTATAAAGCAGTTTTCGATACAAGCCAAAAATAAACTATTTTGCAAAAAAAAAAACAGCGGGCGGTTCTTATTTTAATTTATAACTATAAAAGGACTAATAATAAAAAGGTTTTATATATGAAGAAATATTACTGGTATAATAATTAGTATTCTGGCATATTAGAAAATGTATTTCAAATTACGCATTTTTAAAAGAAAATATATTTTCATGGAGACAATAATTTTAATAGCGCGAAACTTACGTCAATTTCGTGTTATTGAAAATTAAAGTTTGGACTTTAATTTGTATTGACTTTTAATCGATCAGTCTGACTTTTAAGTTTAATATAATAATAATAGTTTTGGTATTAAAAAATGGATGGTAAAAAGATAAGAGCTGAAAAATTATAACGCTGCTTGAAGAAGGTGGTAGCCAATGTTACGTGTCGTGGCGGCTAAATGTCATTTAACTGTCCAGAGGACATGGTAGCGTTATCAGGAAACGGGAATATTATATAGAAGGCCAGGTTCAGGAAGAAAAAGATGTAATGAGCGTCGGGATTCCCGCTTCTTAATGATCCAATCACTTAGAAATCGAAAAGTCACCTACATTGGTCCTAAAGAAACACTGGAATAGGTAAGCAGTGTACCATTAAGCCTATGGACGGTCAAAAGAAGGCTTCATGTTGCCAATATACACGATAGTCACCATATCGTCGCCCATCATCATTTTGGGCTGCCATCATTTCTGAAAATCGTATGGAATTAGTATTTGTCGAAAATAGTGCACTAGATGTACACAGGTAGCTAAGAGAAATTTCAATTTCTCATGTGCAGTCGAGTTCCTTCGCGGTATTCCACTTACAGAAAAATTGTCTTGTTCCTTGCGACAAGCTAAACTCCGCCTCCTTACAGATAACCAATTAGATTAAATCATTATTTGCGGATACTCTATTGTTACAACATTGACCGATCTTTTTTCGTCCTAACACATTTAAAAGTAAACGTTCTATTGGTTATTGTTTCTCCGTTAACGTCTCAAGGCGTACGAAACTTTCAAACAATTGTCTATTTTAAAGTGGAATACCACCAAGGAACTTGACTGTACAACCCGGATTGATTGCTATGAGCGAAGAATCCATTTTTATTGATGATAATTCTCGGGCCAATCGTGCCATAAATGTTAATGCGTATATGCAAGACGTTGGAATTCGATGATTAGATAGGCCAGCACGGAGCTCCGACCTTAATCCAATTGAGCATGTGTGGGATATCCTCAAATGACGCGATAGATCAGTTCAACCTGCTCCACAATACATCAGAGCGCTGAAATCTGTGATAACCACGGAGTGGGAGAGTATTCCTCAGAAAATATTAAGATACTTCATCCAATGTATGCCCAGAAGAATACAAACCGTTATCACAGCTAGGGGAGGTTAACACACACATACACACACACGTTATTAAGTTTCTTGTTTGTAATAAAAAAAAATCATTTTATTTTACCGTACAGAATCTGGGTATACGGTATAGTCGATTATTAAGGTTGAGAAATTATAAAAATCTTTATTTTACCTCAAATTAATAGTATTAATTAGTATTCTGATCGTATACAATCTAATTACACTTTGAAAACATAAGTTTCCGTTTTTTTTTTCAAATGAGTGTATGTATACAAGATTTGCTAGTTTTAAATTTTTCCAAGATATGCTGGAGACCAGACGTTGACGAACTTTAGCCGCCGACCGACGTGACCTAATAAACCACTGTCAAAGCTGATAGCAGCCTCACAGACAACCAGTGAGAAGATACAAAAATAGCTAATTATTAATTGTATGTGTTTCGGTTAATAAATCAAATTTTCATATCGCTCCACCTAACCTTATCCTCTCGATCAATAGGCGGGATCGTGCTACAACTGATATAGAAATGCAGACCCTGTGGCAGGAAAGGGAAGTTAGAGCTGATCCCATCACACCGTGAGTTAAAATAAAATTCATGTTATATAAATGCACATTAAGTATACATACTATTATGAAAATAACATAATAATCGACTTGTTGTCAGCCATGTCCTGTCATCGGCTTAAACTCATAAAGAACGATTAAAATGAATGTTATTAATTTATTTATATAACGTATAGTTAAATGCTAATGTTGTAAATTTAATTTGGAAATATCGCTCAATTTCAATGGTACCATAATTTAAATGAGATAAGATGTTAACATTAGACACAGCTCAGTAAAGCCGGCAGCGGCAGCCGCTAGCGTAGCAGCTGTAGCAGCACGACCTGAGGGAGTCGAATCCGGCGCAAAGTGTGCCTAGGGTTCACAACAAACTCGACTCAAAGAAAATATTTTTACCTCAAAGAGGCTCTAGGTCGCTACGCGCCATATCGGCAAAGGACGCATGGATATCGCCGCGCATAACCGGCAACCTACTTTCGTCGCCACAAAGGTTAATCGAGGACGAGTGCCGTACAATGGAGCTAACATTTAGTGAGAAGTTCGGAACTTCTGCAGAAGCCTCAGAGAATAGACTATTTGGAGATCCTGATCGTAACGAAGAGTGAGTTTATTATTTATTTTATCTTGGAAGGCCTGAAACGTGTGTGTGACTGATGATGTTAAGTGACTTTCACCGGGCGCAATGACGAATGGAGCGAGGTCAAAGAGAGAGGTAGGGGGGCGCAGACACAAATCGTACCTCGGAGTACCTTCCAGTTAATTCACTTTGTACATAATATTTATTTGAATGCCGTAGCACTAGAACGGTTGTATGATGACGTTATGATTTTTGTTTGGTCGAGAGTTTCTATATCTAAACCTTAAATTATCTAATAAAATATTAAAAAATCTGTATTAGAATCTAAGTCATTTATATGGTTAATTTAAATTAATTACATATTAAACTATATCAAAACCCTTAAATATTAAGATGAAAAAAAAAAATTGCCACATTCAGTGGCAATTTTTTTATTTACCTATACATTTATTTAAGAAATCATTATTTGCGAATACTCTATTGTTACAACATTGACCGACCTCTATTCGTCCTAGCACATTTAAAAGTGGCGTCCTATTGGTTTTTGTTTCTGCGTCAACGTCTCAAGGTGTATGAAGCGTTCAAACAATTGCCTCTTTTAAAGTGGAATACCGCCAAGGAACTCGACTATACATATGTATACGTATTCTGGAACGGACTGAGGTGGCGTGGTACGTGTGCTGATCCTTTGACGTCAACCGGCAAACAAATTCGATTCTTTAGTTCTCATGTATAGTGGATGCGACAATCAACCCGTGAGACAATCATACATATCCGATCTCCCCAACAGAAGACTATAGTGATTTTTTATATAAAGAGCCTTAATCATTTCGAGTACAATCGAACTACAAAAATATCCAACTTCGCGTCACTATTAAAAATAAAAATCGTGACCATAAAGTATTTTTTTTGCTATTGTACTTTATTAATCAAGGAACTTTATAGAGGTATATGTGTCGAAGTTAAATATTGTATAAGTACATATTTGTTTGTCGCGTGACACAGGGCACAGCGCGGCGAGTCGAGGGGCGCGCGGGGAGACGTAGTCTACTTCCCGGAAATGACACTCGATCTGCCGCAAGAATTGGAGGTGGAGATTGCGCATCAGAGAAGATGCTTAGATGAGTTCTCGTTTGACGTCCACTCGGCGCCTAACGACCGGTTGTCGGCGTCTCTTCCGAACTTGACGGATGGGATACAGGACGTTATGACGTAAGTCTCATTGTCAACCTAATACCTACCCTGCCCACTGATCGCTCTCTAAACTTACTTTGTATACAACCGTAAGCTGTACGAATACTAACCCGGTTAGTTAGTCATTGTCGATCAAGCTGAAAAAGTCGCATACTGTGAAATAAACGAGAGGTCCTCAAATGCAAAAAGCTAAAACGAGTGTGAATGTTGGTGAGGATTAAATTATGTTATTGGAATGTTATAAGGCGATTAATGGAGGTAATTCCGCTCACGACATCTGGATGTCATTTATTAAAACACCGAAATGAAATGAGTTCATCAAGATTTCATTTCATGAAGATTCGGTAAAATCACAGATTGCGACGCTTTCCACGTCGTGGTTCCTTAGTACGTCAGAGTTTCGCCCACTGATAGACGTAGGGCGTCAATCGGCCCCATCGACATCACGCAGCAAGTTTACTTATTGGGTTAAAACTGCAGGAGCGAGCAGTACGCGGTATACAACGACTGGAACGAAGAGTCGCTGCAGTACGACTACGCGGCCTGGAGTCCCGAGGTGGCGCTAAACAGCAACCTGCGCAAGCAGTTGCTGCCGCGTCTCTACCTCTACTGTTTGTACTATGCTACTTCTTATTGGAAGAAGTCGGTCACTCTGCATAGAGAGGCTCGTGAGTTCCTTTCCTCCTCTTATTTTTAATGATGAAATCTGTAAAATTATTTGAAGAAATAGATGTCAAGATGTCGTACGATGAGCATATTTCTGTTTGTTAACTTTAGCGCTAGTGCCCGGCGCCTAATTCGGCATAAACACCAAACATACGTAGGGTGCGTTGCGAAATGGTGAAGTCGATAAAAATATATCGAGGTCGATATTTTATTTGTATCAACTACATAGATTCTTAAGGAATTTTTTTATGTTACACTTTCGTACACTAGATAAATCATAATACATACTTTCAACAAATGTTTGTTAATGCATCGAATGCTTCTTTAGCAGCACATAGTCGTCCACTGTTGGCCATACGTTTCTCTCGAGGATGATTATGCTAATAAAATTTGTCCCGTGGTTCTCGACTTTGCAGTGACTATTTAGTTATTTTTAGTCATTCGATAAGTCTGTCTCATCGAGATATTTTACATATTTTAAATGAGATTGCTTTCAGACGTCCACCAGCAGTTGTGCGGCGATAAATACGACGGCATTATAGAGCGTGTCATGGACGTTTGGTGTTCTTCCGATGTAAGTATTCCTTAAAAATTGTTTGGAAGCTTTAAACATTATGTTATGAGTTTTTTATTTCTTTCTCAGTCTAAGTTGAGACGCATTATTAGATCGCATTGCGGGGGCGTGAGTCGCACAGTTGCCGTAGGGTCCCATCGCACTCGAAAGTGATTTTAGTGAGAACAATCACAGTACGTCTCGCTTATTGAATTGAAATAACAAAATAACACAATTCAGGACTTGTCTATAAAATGTAACAGTGGATTTGTATCACTCTCCAATTTTTTTCTTACAAGTTTCGGGTGCATTTGTGTTTTCCCTGTATTTTTTTGATAAACTATTTAAACTAGCGCTTGACCACAATCCCACTTGATGTTCAGTGATGATGTGGTCGAAAGATGGTACTAGTTTAGACATAGCCCTTCTCTTGAAGATATCCACGTCGTAATTGGACGGAAACACTGACGGCGGCAACTTGTTCCAATCCTTTGCCGTATGCACGATGAACGATGATTCGAACCGCTTCGTTCGGACTCGCGGCGCGTTTACTATGAAAGGATAGAGACCAGCCTTCTGTCTAAACGTCCGATGGTAGAAAGGGGGGAAAAGGAAGGAATTAGGAAAGGAATTAACTCGTGTAATTCGGTTTTGTTAAATTTTTACGGAATCGTTTTTTTTTTTTAATTTTTGATTTAACCTTTGTTTATGTCATGTGTCGAATGTTATGATTGTTATGATAATGTTACGAATGGCAAAAGTATACGAGAATATAATATTTCGGATTCCTACAAAGTACAAAAGATTAAAACAACAAATACAAGTGTGAACATGTACTTGTATTTCAATTTCAAAATAACTTGCATATTTTTAAAGGTGTAGTTTTGGTAAATGCGTTCTTGTAAAAATGCACTTTTAAATTATCCACCTCAGCCTATAATCGTCCACTGCTGGACATAGGCCTTCCCCATTGTTCGCATCATTGGGGGGAAATGTGTCCGTCCTCCTGTGGTCTTTACATCCAGACTCAAGATAAACAGACATGTTCACGCGTGCAAATGTTTGTCCCGTGTGGGAATCGAACCCATGACCTGCGATGTGAAAGGCAAGCATCTTACCAACAGCGGCAATCGGTCCCACACTTATAAGCGTCCTTTAAACGAAACGTAAATAAATTTTTACGAAAACGTAAATATGTTATTGTCGGTCGTACCTTTCATATATTTCTATTATATATATAAAATAATACCCTACAATAATTTTGGTACTATAAATATATAAACTTTTAGGTGGCCTCATTACTGTCGTAGAATTCATAAAATGAATATATGTTAAAATGATCATTCCTAGACGTGCTCAGAATTAAAATGGTTTTAATTTTTAATTTTTAGCTCTACGGGATCAACCTGACGTCCGAGATATCAAAATGAATTAATATTTACACACTAATATTTATACATCGTTAATCAGATTTATGTTATGTTTGTATATTAAAGATATGTGCATGTAAATTAACTAAATGTCGTCCAAAAAGACAATAATATAAAAATTTAGCTCTTACGTTGCTTTAACTCACATGATAACGCGAATTTCAATCAATAATTTATTAAGCTTCTTTAATTAGTTTGTCACTGAAATGTTACTACCGCCAAATACGAGGTTCTTTTTTTTTAAATTCTATTGGAAGGAATAATATATATATATATATATA
>DWLR01001541.1:0-17874 GCA_018246295.1 Papilio alexanor hazarajatica
ACGATGGGTACCTCATGAATTGAGTGAATCGAACTTGCAAACACGCGTCGACTGCTGTGTTACTTTGCTCAACCGACTTTGCTCGACCGATAGCAAAAAAAAAATAACTTAGAAACTTTACATTGTACTTTTCTGATAGCGATCTTTTGAACGCATGCGAAGACGTTGGGGACATCTAGTTTCAAATAATTCTCATGTTACAAATTATGTTAATTTCTCCTTCATGTTATAGTTTTTTGTAACTTCAAAGACGTATAGTTGTAAAATAATTTTAAAGGTTATGCTCGTACGAAATGCCAAGAAAATTCCTTGTATGGGAATTTTGTGATGGGTAAAGCAAATATTTGAGACGTTCCCAAAGCCACAATCATCTTAGACGACGACATCGTAACTCCAGCGATATTCGAATAACTCAAACTATTCTGCAGCGTTTGCCTTGAGGTTTAAATTGCCTCCTCTGTCAGTAAACTCTTGAATTTGATAACTTCTAAGACAAGCAATCAAGTATGGGATGTAAATACAATAGAATAAAGAGAAAAGTGACCACAATCGATTTATCTGATGGTTCACCAGATTATGAAAATCTGTTCATATCACGAGTGGCCACGAAAACAGAAATGCAGCGTCATGTTCTAAACACCAACTTCTCTTCTTCTTCTTAAAACTTCTACCAAGTTAGCTGCAGTGAAAATTTTATTCGCCTCATGAAATATTCTAATTTTTTCCACTTTAGTCTTAAAAATGGTAAGAGTTATATTGAAATTTTTATAAATAAATTACGTTTTTTTACTATATATCATAAAATGACATGTTATCAAATAATTAAAAGCTTGAACTATGATAGATACTGATTTAAGGTCAGACATTCAATGCAATATAATAAATGTGTTCATAATTTTTATAATAACATAATTATTAGCGCGCGTAACGGCAGATAACAACAATGAACGATAATGTTCGTATTTTTATTATATTTTTCTTCTTTTCCAAGCCGATACGCAATGATGGCAATGTGAAACATTTGGAACAGTGCCTAAATGTAACCGTGTTAACGATGCAGTTGTTACCGAAATAACTAAACGCATTTCCGCTAAGTATTAAGGGTTAAAAATGCAAAGGATTAAAAAAGAAGTCGAAGAGGAGGAAATAGGAATGAGGAGAGATACCACTACGTGGCCTGGTTTTTGCAAAACAACTGTCTACCCAAGTGAGAATAATTTTTAATATAAATTTTTTTATAATTTGCCATACAAATTCCCGAAGGAAATTCCCAAAGCCGCAGTCGTTGCAGGCGACACGTTACCGACGCGTCGATGTTCGGATAATTTGAACAATTCTGCAGCGCTCGGCTCCAGGTACAAATTGCTGTCACTGTTGGCGCGCTGGAGAATAAGATAATGACCTAGACAATTTTCCGAAGTTGTGAGTTATGAATAGATCATGTAGACTTAACCTTTGTTGCCTCACTTTTATATTTATTACTTATACTAACATAACATAACAGTCACGCCCGTAATCCAGCGGCTTAGGCAGATATTACGGATTTCTATTCTACATTTCTACATCAATATATCTCCGCATATATTATGCTCACTGATCTGATCGATATGTTTTCCTGGAACGTCCTCTACCAACATTAATTATTAAGGTAGTAAATATAAGTATTATTCTTACGAATGTATGTATGTGTATGTATTAGATGTATAGAGTTAGAGAGAACATAATAATCATTCATAAATTTTGCCCTTTTGGTTGCTTGTGTGCACGCATGTTTTTGGTCGTGTATGGTAGAAATAGGTTCATGCATCTTGTCCACGACTTGAAATCAGAACCCGCAGTGTAAATATTTTTCTGCTAGTGTAAAAGGTACTTAACAGCTAGACTACGAGATACTTATAAGTGTCTAGCTGTTGCCCGCGACTTCGCCTGGGTGGAATTCAATATTGATGTTTCATCAATATTGATTCAGTATTGATGAATTTGCGTGAAAAACGTTCCGCGTAAACCGTACATTTTTCCATGATAAAAGCCTAAGTAATGTTCCAGACTATAATCTATCTTTGTGTCAAATTTCGTCCAGATCTATTCAGCTGGTGTGGAGTTATGTGGTGACAAACGTCCATCCAAACATTCGCATTTATAATATAATGAATTTTTTCACCGACCATATTTTTTTTGTAATAAACACTATCCTATATCCTTCCCAGTACCTTAAAAAATATGTGTACAAAGTTTATTGATGATCGGTTAAGTAGGTTTTACGAACCCCCCTCCCTCTTATACCCCTTCAACCCTTTTTTTCGCAATAAAATGTAGCATATTTCATCTCCTAAGGTCAAATCTATCGTTGTACCAAATTTCCTCAAAATCGGTTTATCGGCTTAGTGATTTACTTTATTTACTACAGAGCTACTTTCGTATTTATAATATTAGTAAGGATTACGAGGAAATATAAAGTAACTAACTTATATATTCAGTTCTTTTTTAAATTAAGTATTACCTAACCTAAATAAATAAAAATTAAATAAACAACCATTTTATTGACAGAAAAAGAAAACAAAAACTAACACAACCTAACAAAGTGCATAACAAAAAAGAGACAGTTATCTTGAATTACGCCCTTTTTTACCATCGACTAATAGATTTAAGGAGCCCGTAAAGAAATTTAAGTGATATTAATGTTTCAGTTTAATGACTGCCAAAATGTCACCTAAAATCTTAGGACGCCCTTAAAAGATATGGACTCGATATTTGACCTTTTAGAGCTAAGTAACGGTTCAAATGTAGCATTATTATACAGTTGATTAAAAACTGATCAAATTTTACTTAAATCGCCACATACTTTTAGTGCGACGGGATTTTTTTTTACTCAATATGTGATAGACTTCTTAAAAGATTAAGATCATCAAGATATCCAAGGATACTTATTATTGTGGAGAAAAAAAGAACACATTTTGAAAATCCTGATAACAGGTGTGAACATTCATGTTTAAATTTACCCAATCCTATTTTTTACGATTTTATGCCATCTAGTGACCTAACGAAACAACATTGTAAAAATTTTAAAAGTTAATTTTTTCACTTGCTTTGTAATCCAAAAAACACTCAATCCCGTACAACCGAAGCGTCCAGCCTAAGTAGAACCAGCCCATTTGACAATACAGATCGAAGGTCAAGTTACATTGGCTTTTTCAAAATGTCTATTTTTGAGATTGTACTATCTTTGAACCATCGTCATTTTATAGAATATCATATATAGTAAACTAATGTTTCATCCCAATCAACTAAACAGTCATTTTATAGCATCTTTTCTGAAGAAATGTTTAACGTAACACTTTAAATTGATATAACTTTTTTATTTGTGCAGCAATTTAGATGTGATAAAAATTTAATCTAACGATTGAAGCTAATTACTACACATTGGCGAAAACCGCATCCAAATCGGTTAAGCCGTTTCTGAGATTAGCGCGAACATTGTAACAGACAAACAGACTAACAAATTTTTACAAATCGTTGTTTTGAGTTCTATAGTATTGGTAAATGCCCCCTGTAATAGTTTTGCTAATTTATTTTCTATATACAGACACCGATCAGTTACGATATATGTATTATATCTTATATATTAAAAGAATCGTAATCAGTAATAAAAAGTGGTAATGAATAATTTCTCAGAATAAACCACTCAGCGTCGGGACGAGAGTTCCAGAGAGTCCTTTTGACTCCCTGTTAACTTGCGAGAGATGACTCAATCGTTCGCCGCGATTACTGAAGTTTCCAAACGCAAATTAATATCGAGACAAAAGACGTTAACAAGTTAGTGGTGCAACTTTAACGCAACCCTCTTCCTATGAGCTCGATTTACGCTTTAACTTATGTAGGTATTTGGTATTTTGCAGAGTGAGCCTTATAACATACGAAGTGGCATCGATGCGTTCTGAAGAAGATGTCGGTGAGTTTTCTTTTGTAAAATAATAAATTAGTAATTAACCGTTACGCCATCTAATACTAGGTGGCGAGGTCATTGAAGGATGGTATACACTAGATTAAATTTAGCATATTCACTGTTCTATTTAGAGTTAAAAAGAAATTAATTAATTTTAAAACACAAAATATATGTATTAAAATTGAGTTCGGAATGAAATTCTTTGGCTGTCTCGTAAAAATGATTTAGCTTCCAATATTAAAGTGCAGTACTTCACAGTTGCTCTGAACTTATTACAGCGTTCAAAGAAATAGACAGACTCGCTTTATGAGATTTATTAGTACGATATACGTAGGTTACAAATAATTGAATTTAAAGTGTTACCATATTTTAAATTTACGATCACAGACCAAGATTATATTAAATTACCCTGCTAGACATAAATAGTCTATGGTTTTCTACTTTTAGTTTACTTTATGAAGTTTCAAATATGACAGGGTCGTTCCTGTTACACGCCAGTCACAAAGCAATATGATATGTATAAATAATAAGATATAAATATGTTTATGTGTGACAAAATGTGATGTGGAAAAAAACACCCTGTACCTTATGTAAATTTAACCCGCTAAGAAGCAGTTATAAGTGGCACCGGCTTCGTATTGCATTAGAATCAAGTAATTGGTTCGCAGTTTACTGATTATCCTATTTCCATCTCGACATCCTATTACTGGAGATCTACGTCTAAACTTTTTTCTAATTGAGAAGTAAACAAAGCGTGGAATTAAGATTGTAAATTCTTAATTTCATCCTATAGTTCACTGTTGAATTTCAATTGAAGTTTTTTGTTAGTTGCATAACTGTTTCCTTTCGTACTATTTATAAAACAACTAAAACGTATTATTAGAATTTGCCCAACAATTTAATTATAAATATATCGCAATTAATACTAACACCACATTCGTTGTGTAAAATACGTTTCAGTAAATAATTGAAAATGAGTGTGTCACTTAAATACACACTTTAATTGTTAATCATTGTTGAAAATGTGATGTAACTTCGCTCCAAGTGGAACTGATAAAGATTAACGACGATTGTTTGTAAAAAAAATTAATAGAAATGTCCTGCACCTTAGCGGTGGTTATTAAACCACAGACAAAAATAGGAAAACAAAAAGAGTTGTTGCATAAACCGATAGACCAGAAAAGTAACAAGATCACATCTCTGCTGTTCTTAACCCACCCGCAAGGGTTTCTGGCACAAAAAATCTATATCTATAAGAATAAAAATGTTTTTCGTTTTTACTGAAACTTTTTGCACTATGCATTTATTTAATTTTGACTTTACAGATTATTTACTTTATGTGGCATTGCAACGCATACCGCACTCAGCTAGTCATAAATGTAAAAGATTTGTTCGGGATAAGCTCAAAAACTACTGAAAATATGTTAAAAACTCCTTTACCAATAAAGTCTCTTTCATAAGCTAATAATTTAGGTTAATTCTCTGATTTAAGTCTGTAACATTTGTTCTTAAGGTACATATATAAGTATATATATCGACTTATCCACCAATACCATTAAGACAGGGTTTTTGGATTTGACACTGACGCTGGCAACTTGTTTCAATCCCTTACTATATATAATAAATACTAGCCGTTGCCCGCGACTTTGTCCGCGTGAAATTCAATAAAAACTGTATTTCGCAAATAAGATAAAAAGTAGCCTACATCTTTTTGCAACCCTGTACTGCAACTACAACACTATTCAAAAGATGATATCCATACGCAAGGTATTGCAAGGTATATCTATACGTAGGTATAGATATGTACGAGTACATTTGTGAAAAACAAAATCAGAAGTATTCCACAGGAACCACGTTGTTTTCAGACTATAGTCTACTCTGTGCCAGATTTTATGCAGATCCGTTCAGCCATTGTGGCGTTATTAAGTAACAAAAATCCATCCATCCAAACTTTCGCATTTATGATATTAGTAAGATAAAACGAAAATTACATTAAACAACACTTGAATCAATAGATCTCTCAAAATTTCATAGTAAGCATTTATAATAGCACTACTCGTCTTCCACGAAAGCACTTTGCCTCGATCGTATTAATTTTACTACAATTTAGAACTTTTAGAACAAGTCAAATTTAAATCAGAGGTCTTTTACCTCTGATTTAAATTTGTATAAAATTATCGGTGATGTTTTCATCTCAATGTATTTTTATGTTTACAAATAAATACATAATCATAACTCATTATCAGATTTAAGTAGAAAAACAGTAGGCAGTGTTAATTGGGGCCATATTGAGTGAACATACAATACATATTGTACATATATCGAAAAATATAATGATTGACTCTATTGATTAACTAACAAAGGGCGATCGTAGTTGATCACTTAATTTTCATGCTCATTATCTCAGCCCATGATCGTCTACCGATGGACATAGACCTCCCCATTGAATGCATCATATGCCATAATCGCCCCGCTCGGCAGGTGGGTTGGCGATCGCAGTATGTTCCTGCTTACTAAGAAAAGGATGCTGCTGCCCGTCCTTTGATGGTCTTTACATCCAGACACAACACAGACATGTTCATGCACACAAATGTTTGTGCTGGGTGGAAATCGAACCCACGACCACGCGCGAAATGCAAGCATCTTACCAACATGTTGTTTAAGTAAAATAATTTTTTATCATGAATATCAATCATCATTAATCTCATCTATTTAAAATTCTATAAAAATCTATAAAAGTAAGGGAAAAGTGCGGCTAGAAAGAGGTTGTTGTGACTAGAATTGTGAAAGATACATATGCTTCGGTGATTCGGGCATATTGTAAGGATGAATGAAGAGATGGTGTGTCTTGTCACAAATCTATGCTGCAAAAGTGAGTCACAGTTTTGGTGGCGGACGTAAACGAAGAGCTTGTATGTGTAAATGTACGGATGTAGAAAATGCGAGACAGGTGTGCCAGGATCGTACCAAATGGAATCCATAATCTTTATCTATCACTCTGGGTTACAGGCATAAGTGCATATTAATTTTAATTTATTTATTTTATTTCCACTTCTTTCTTCAATTCTATATACGTTAAATTTATAAATATAGTGTGTGAAAAACTTTAAAAATTCTAATTGCAATGAATGCAGAACTTATCATTTACTTATCTTTTGGCAAATCTTCCACAACTTGCAGCATAGTTAATTTAAATGTGTGCGTGTTTAACGTTAGTGGGTTCGACATAGGTAGCAAATTATTGTCATTGTGATCATTTAGTACCAGATGTGCTAGGAGGTTAGCATATCACCAAACACTCGACGACATACCAGAACCAAAAACTAAGATAATAAAAAAAACTAAGAAAGTATGTTTAATGTACTTTCTTACTGTAGGCATATCATATAATCTTAGTTCGATGACGTACCGTTCTTTATTTTTATGTTACGCTGTTCCAAGTTCAGAACTAGGAAAAACCTAAAATTTGTGAATAATGGGTACACCTCAGGTTTACACTAAAATTCGTTAATTCCAAAATATTTGCGAGAAACCAAGTATTTCTCACATTATATGCTATCCACATTATACAATTTAATTTCATTTTATCTCACAATTTCTACAAAGTTAAACATTTCCTACGAAAATATAAAATAGTGTATATTTACCTTTTACAAACATTCTATAGTAACGTTTGTTTGTTTATAAAGTTTAAGCCTGATTTGGAATAACGCATTTAGCGCATTACTTCATATTGTTGTAGAATGGAGTAGTGGCTAATTTAAATCAATAATAAAAATTAACAATCAATGTCTACAAACAATCAATTTGAAAGGTCCCGTTCAAGCGAGTGCTTCATATTTTGCAGCCCATTCAAAATATTCAGCCAGTATCTCATTCATATTTACATTGCTCTACAATGTTTTTTTTGAATAGCACTCTCACTGCAGCCTGCAAATTTTTATGTGGACTCTGCGAAGTGGTCGACATTCACCGAAACATTACAACTTGTAAATAACTAAATTAATTTAAGTCGTTATACTGTATAAATAAAAAATAATCTCGTAAACTTATTGTGTTAGTGAAGTTCTTAAGAAAGGAGAAAAGTTCATTTAAAAGTGGCTTCCGTATTAATCTAATTATGCCGTGCTTATGACGTATATATATATACGTCATTTTATTCGGTATTAAAAGAGTAGTCAAAAATCATTGAAAGGCATCGCTTCAGGCCTTAAATAATTTTTAGATTACTTTGTTAAGTTAAACTTATATGTGCGTATATCTATCTGTACATTATCTTTTAAAAGTTCTTTGTTCTTCAACATATTGTGCTGTGTCCTGCTCTGCTTTATAATGTTATCCATAATTTGAGGACCGTTTTTCTTCAACGGTAGCTATTTGTAAATACGATATTACAATTCCGTTTAATCGGTTACACGTATAAATATATATTTTAAAACAAAAATGTAGTACATTTACATTACTAAAACCTCAATAATTCTTGTTACCATAAAAATATTCAGTCTGGTTTCGATTCAGGTTTACAGAACTCTACAATAAAAATTCTGAAAGGTTGAGAAGTACTTCTCAGAAGAGTACGTTTTTATGTTCGCTGGAGAACGTAGACGGTAGACGCTGGCATCCTACAAATAAAGTATAATTGAATGTACAAGTAACGTTATTTGCAATAAATAAGGTTATATTTATTTTGGTCTCTATGTCGAGGGAATACCATCTTGTCGGAATTATTTATTTAATTATGACTGTTACATTTACCTCAAAAAGATTAGGTTCTTCATTTGTTGAATTTTATCACGATGACCTATTTTCTTAATGGTGGTATAATCTCTCTAAGACGTTTTAAATAAGGTCGAGGATTTATCTTACAATCCTACTACAAATTTTCAGCTGTTGCCGTGTGTAGCTTTTTTATATAGTTACATGTTTTCAGTTTGAGACTGGCCGCGACCACGACCTTATTCCACTACATCCTTGATTAAGGACCTTCGTTAGGTCTATAACCAGTCGGAACCTACACCGATTGAACGTGAGTTTAGCATTTTGAACTAATTAATTATGGCTCACAAAAGCTTCAATACTTTAATTACATATTTATAATTAACTAGCTGAATCTGGATTGCGTTGCAATGCCACTTGAAGTGAAAAAATCTATTAATTCAATATAACATCAAAGCATAATGCAAAAAATGTAATTAAAATACGAACAACACTTATTTTATTTTTAAAGATATGAATTTGTCGTCCAGAAACCCTCGCGGGTGTCCTCAGAACACCAAACTAAAGTTTCATCACAATTTGACCGAGGTCTGGGGAACGTGTAAAAGATAAACTTGCTAATATTGATTTTTATTTAGATAGTCCAGCTAATAGTCACTTAAATAATATTCATTATTATCAGCATCAAATAAAAAAATCCATCGAATAAAAAAAAAATCGCCGCCAACCACAATTGACACTTGATTGACGTACTTTGAACGACACGGAATTAAAATTCTATCAGTGTCGTCTTTGGCCATGACAAAATGTTCAAATAGTAATAAAATAAAAAAAATGTTTAATCAGAGCAGAAAAAAGTACAATATATACATATTGGAAATTTCTTCTAAAATATAATGTCACTGAAAATGAATGCCAACGACAAAAACGGAATAGTCTGTCAATTTTTATGGAATTTAAAATATTGTTCAAGGTAATCCTTATTTTTGAAGTGAAAACTACGGTTGGGGACCGTCACACTCAGATTATATTATGTATCTGTAGAAATGTGTGTGTCTGTGTAAATGTGATTCGTCAATGTGTTTTTTTTTTCATGTAAAACATTATAGTGAAGTATTTCTAAAAGTATTTCTTAACAACCTAAAAATAACGTTTACAAGTTTGGGAAGCTAAGAAGTTCTCACCTAAGCGTGCAGTCTTTCAACTGATAATTTTAACTGAAACTTAGTGTAACGTATTTACCTCTACAATCTTTACAATCTTTATATATGTACGTTTAATAGCTTTGCATTTGAAAACAAACTAAAATTAAATTAACAAAAAAAGCTAAATTAATAAAACACGAACCACGTCCAACAATTACATGTAGATAGAGAATCAATTTGGAAAAAATAGGAGAAAGAAAATGACTAATAAAAATGTATAAAAACTATGACTTACAATTACTTTTGATTTCATTTATAATGATTACAAAGGTTTTGTATTGAGTCATTCTCGCTCCATTGAATATCACGAGGCGGGAACAATTAAATTGTACTCACAACGGATCTATTGGAGCCTTATTGGTTTGTTGTCTAATTGCTTTATAATGTACACAGGGAAAACGTTTTCCTAACAATTAAACGTTCACCTAGACTTCTTTCAATAGGATTAATCAGAATTTTTATATAAAAATCAGTACTAGAACTAAATATGTAATTAAAAGATTATTAACTCACAAACACCGATACTGAGTGTTTGTGTATTTTTTAAATTAAATAAATTTACACTAAATTATTACATATGTCCTTAAGCTTTCATTTGTTATATAAAGATTTGTATACAAGATAGTATTTGTTCGGTAACATTTTATAATATACGGCAACGTTGTAACTGAACGCAAGATGGAGCAATTAGGGAGCCGACCGGTAAAGCTTTAATAGGAATGTCGTGTGCAACACAATCCAATTGTGCCTGCCCGCTGTTGTTCAATAAAGCGTGAATTGAAAACTAAAGTTATGTTCTAACAGTTAAAATTTCTTTGTTAATATTTTTGTATTAAATATGAATAAGTTCACACTTATGAAAATATGCCACAACAGTCCAATCAGCAGTTTTGCAACAGATCCAAGGTAATCGGACATTGTATAGAATTTCAAAATTGAAGTGGCAATAGGTACGCAACATTGTTCATACTCGTAGAATGGGTGACCGATGGGTGTTGATAGTTGGTTTCACAAGATGGGTTTCAATTTCTACCAGATTACGTGTTGCCTCTGGATTTGAGCGACAAGAGATAAACTCTATTACATATAACATATAAATGGAAGTAATGCATTTAAACCTAAAAGATGGTTGAATAATTAACAGTAAATCAAATATATTGATTTGAAAATTACGGTCATTATTTCTTTAAAAGTATATTCTTGTAAAACAATAGTTAAGTATAAAACAATAGTTAAATAAACGTATATAAAATGCTTCGTTCAATTCAATGAAGCGTAAAAGACCTATCGCCTATCTGTGGAGACTAGTAGATTAATTATCTGGCAGTCTGTCAAAGCTGCCGGCGTCATTAGTGATCGTTAATTTTCTACATAGGTTAGAAAATTAATAACTTATGTTGCTAGCAGTGAACTGTATGAAAATGATATACATTGAAATGGTTTTCTTTAATAAAGCGAAAGAGTCCATTTTATTAACATTTTTATTTATGCCAAAGAGTTAAAGACAGTTTAGTGTTGCTGGTTTTAAGGAAGGAGTTTTCTTTTTTTCACAAAGATTTCCTACAGAAATATCGCTGGAGACAGATCATTCCATATACGAAATTAAATAATAAAATAAACATATTTTACTGTTCTGTATACAAATTACAGTGCATAGCAATGTATTTAAGTAAACGTTATTTTAATTTTCTCACAGTTTTGAGTTACGTTTAGAGCTCTAGAGCAAACGCAGTTAATGAGTTTAAAAATCTCATTCTGAGCTCAATGAGCTAGTGTTCACTTCTTAGAACACTGCCAGGAGTTACAAATACTATTGTAGAAAATAGCGCTTTGCTATTAAAAAGTGAAATAATTTATTTTTGATTTTATTTAATGTGTACAACTGGTGAGCTTATCAACTTAAGTAAGTGTAAATAATAAATTATCTTATTTTGGCATTGCCAATTGCGCTGCATTGTCAATTGCCATTGCACTAAAAACGTAATTACTTTTTACCAAATACAAAAGAAAATGTCATTACTGCAATTACATTTTTTTTGTATTTGATATACCACGTAGCTGGGTTTCAAGTACTGGCTCAGAATTATAGGATAGCTAACCGCCCGACTGACCTTCACATTGTCTTTTTTCCTAACTGACAGGAAGGCAATGGTTTTCGCGGGTATATTAGTGTGTATGTATGTATGAGGGTATGAATTTGTGTCCGTTCCATTGTAACCCACTTAAGCTCTTTAAGCGACTGGACCGATTTTGAAATATCATTGAGGTATTTTGAGATATCATTCGGTTCGTATTTTTCCCGGAATATCATAGGAGTATAGTCAAGTGGGCTTTTTTAATTTAATACTAGTTGGTATCGAGGGCAAGATACCCTGCTACTGGGGGAGAGATTGGGTTATGGGAGATTATACTCTAGTGCACTGGAAATAGTACCAGTAGAATAAGGAACATAGGAGTGCATGCAAATGGTCTGAGGTGAGACAATACCCTCGTGGTCTATGGCAAGTATAGACATAGCTTAAACCTCCCTAAGACTAACTTATAACAGTGGCATTGGATTTAGCTGATACTTAGATTAGTTCACTGCAGTCTGTTAAGATGAAAATCTGACTTGAATTTAACCTGGCATCTGTTCAAAGTTTACGAGTACGTTGGCAAATTATGTTCGACTCGACTTTATAAAATCTCCATTAATGTGACATTGGCACTGACTGCCAAAATGTATAAAATTTTTAACACGAATAAATTTTAATAAGTTTTTACCTTCAGTAATAATTTACAATTATTACTCAATTTGTCGATATATTTATTGTATTGTAATGCATAACTGGATGGCCGCTCGATTCAGCTTGAATAACGTCATCAAACCGATAACTGATCTAGAGACGTTAAACTAATTATAACTGGAATAGGTTTGGTCGGGGAACAGCCTCAATGTCACAGAATACTACCGCAAATTGGCAATTTTCAGTGCTAGACTAGATTTCGTGTAATAAAGGATTTACTGTGTATAAAGTAGCATTGTAATAAATGCCATTTGAGAGAGAATATATAAATGTTTCAATTTCTTGTTCTAAATGTGAGAATGTTATCGATGTATAAATTTATCCTATATATGTTTGAATATGGTCCGGCGCATGAAACATATTTTCGCATCTATTGTAACTATATTGAAACAATTATGATGATCTATGATTCTATGGTAATGTATTACACCTACACTACCCAGGCAAGGTTTCAAACAGACAAAAGCTTTTCTGTGTTTACTATTATTGTCTCGAGCCTAGAGGTCCTAGGTTAGTTTTAGTACAAATACTTCAGAGAGTTTGTATAGACGCAATGCTTTATATCATTGAAACAATTTTTTTGAAACAAAAAATGGTTTTATTTGTAGGTTTAAAAACAAAAGCAATCAGGAATAAGGTCTGAATTTAAAAGGCTTTGCTAATTGTGCGCGGCAACCGATTGCAACTGACACTTGAGAGACGCCATTGACTTCGATTTATTGGAGAAATAAAAAAGCTGAACATCTGTGGTTGAAATGAAACCTAAACAACGCCTAATGACACAAAGAAGAAAAGACCATAGAGTTTAAGAATTTTCTGTGGTCTGATGAATATAATATGATAAGAATTGTCTGTGGTCTGTGTCAAAATTTGAGTTATTTTAATATTTATTGTTGGATTTGGTTCCCGAGTTTTGAACTTGTCGGTGGCTAAATACACTAAAGTGTGAAAGCCAACAAAAAAAAACAAATAAAAAAAACATTGTTCATTCTTTATTTAATCATTTTACAAGACAAAAGTCATGTCCTTCAATTTATTACTTAAAATAAAAAAGTGTAGTAGCGTTAGAGTTATAACTCTAATGTAAACTTATAATGTATTTTGAATAACAAGTATATATTTGTTTTATATTCGTTACAAATGTGTTTCGCCATATCAAATAACTAAAACAGAGGAACAAGAAGTTTATGACAGTTAAGGAATTAATGCAGTGTTCGCTAACTTTGGTTTTCAGACTGGAAATGTTCTTTAAAATATTGTATCCACAGTTTGTGTGTTGAACATAATAGATTTTAAAGATTTGTGATTAATAAATATTTGAAGCAATCCGAGAAAGTTCTTTGAGCAAAACTGGCTGATATTTGATGTAATCAAGGTGCCACAAATAAATCTTAAGGTTTGTCGTGTAACATTGGTGGAGCCAGTATGGTAGAGTATTATATATGTATGTCTAAATATGGTATTCCATAATATTAATAACCAGTATTAGGTTGAAAGCTATTTAACTGAACTTCAATCTAAAAAAATGAAACAATTAAATGTTTCGAGTCCGTATTATAGTATAATATACAATATATACAACTACGTATACTCGCAATTTTTGATTTGTTACCGCCTAACGGAAAATTAATTAGTAAATCCTAATTAAAGCCTGTACTAACCGAACAAGAAAACTAATCTCAATTTAACAAAAAAAGCATTTCATACGCTTGCAATTACATTTGTAAGCCATTTGGTCCAAGGGTTAGAAATAATTGGCATTAAATTAATAAATTAAGCGTTAGCTGCTCGGTTATACACTAATTAGGACCTAAATATGACAGAGGTTTAACGGAATATAAGCTGTATAATGCGATATGTAATGCTAATATATAATACCAATAGATATTCGTGACAGATTACCGCGACAGTATGATCTGATAAACCGCGATAGATCTGATGAGACTTAGTGCAGTGAATTGATGGATAATAATAAAAAAATAATCTTTATTGTCCAAAACCATTAACAATTTCATGGGGCTCTATTTCTTGGACAAGGTGAGGAACTGTAATAGATGTTACATATATTTTATGTAATACATATATTTTAGATTATCTGTTTTTTTGTTGTTTATTAAAAATATATATTAATAAGTGCAGTAAATAAAAAATGTACACTAAAATAATAAGAACTTACTTAATTATTGTTTTTATGCGTATGAAGCTTTTTATCTATTACATTAGGTTTCAACAGATTTAAACTTATCATACAAGAAACCGAGTAAGATGAACGCATTAATATCAGAGCTCGGAAGTAATAAAATGTGAGAGTTTATTTTAACTTTCCCTTAAACTATCATGGTAGTATTCTTCTAGAAACCGCAAAGTTTTGCCGTTTTCATGCAGACTTATCAGGGTTTTCGCAACCTTGGCCTGTACGGTCCATATTTCATCCATTATAATACCCCTATTTTTCGTCGTCAAACATATTATTGTATCATACAATAAAATCCTAATCCGTTTTAGAATGAATTTTACACCGTGAGAAAAGTAACAAGACAGTTTTATCGTCAGCGTATATTATACAGGTAGTATGAAACATGTTATTACTCGTATAATGCAAATAACGCTAACGGCGCAGCTCCCTCCGAGTCACAGAGGTTGCGGTTTTGAAGGGAAATTCGCTCGATACTATGCAGCAATTACTCGCGAAACTTAGACGCTAAAATCTTAAATAGGAATATTCTTGGAATATTTGAATATTCGCTCGAAGATTATGTTGTTCAAATATTCATAAAATATTTTAGAATTATCCGGAAATAAATTTGTAAGAAAACAATATATTATTTATTTAGATTAGTCTTTGTAGATTGGTATTTGTTTTTGAACATTTTTAACAAATGATGTAACTCTTGTTTCAAGCTTCCTCGACAAAAAACAATTAAACTTTTCTCTTGATATTAGGTGATTACAATCAGAGCAAAATATAGGAGTTGAATTGCCAGTTCTAAAGGACAGACACACTTTATTTGGCGGTTTTAGCAAGATTAAATGCTATATTCTGCTTAATCGATAAGAAGTCAATGTCCAGTATAACTTTTCTCAAGGTTAATGCTTGTTTGGCTGGTGCTGTGCTGTTGTTTATATGCTTCGTCTCTATAGTTTGCAGTAAAATTATTTGGTTGCCCTTGATAGAAACGTAGCCTTGTACACGTAATTTCCTGTTAGCTTGTTCTCTAAACGCAGACACCGTTTTGAGATAGCAAGTTGGTAAATTGCATTCAAGTTCAGTTGTGTTTCTGTTGCCAATAGAAGTCCAAATTGGTCCATTAAAAGTTTTAAATTGCTCCCACGCTGCGCCGTGTAAGAGTTGTAAAGAGCAAGCAGATCAATTGCATGTCTCTTTTATTAATCTCTATTTTTTAATCCACACGTAAAGTTAAACTAGCATACATTAATAATAATTATAATCCTTCCTTTTAGCCCTTGGACTAAGCCTTAGGAACCGGTCAACAAACTACTCTGATAATAAATAGTTAACGAAACCCCGTTACTTTAATAATTTCGGTCACAAAAACATTTTCTTAGAGTGGATTTTTTTGTTGTAAAATAAAGTACTTACTTAATTTTACTTCGCATAAAGATTTGTCATCGAAAGAGGCGATTAATTTTCCATCTAATTTTAAGTGCCCTGACCGTTGTCAAAGGTTACTAACGTTAAATGTTTTCTGTTTCTAATAATATAGAAGCTTAGATATAAAAGAGTAAATAACACTAAATGCCATAATGTATTCTTCATTAATATTTAGTTAAAATATCAGTTAAAAGAAGTATTTACTTGCGTGAAATAAAAAAAAATGTGTGTGAAAATTATTCTTAAACACACACACTTAAACACTGATTGAGTACATGTCACCGCCCTATAGAGGTTATTAGTAACCATGACATGTGTTATAAACACAGAAGAACACTGTGGCCGACCTTCTAGACTATTCAATCTTTCTTATACGAAATCCACCTGTACAGAATTTGAAAAGCAAGGTTTTTTTTGTGACGTCCCAAATTTTGCTGTGTACAATTTATTTAAATATTAATATAGTAGGACTTGTTCACTTCTAATTACGGAACTAAATATTTAATCAATTAAGCTTAGAGCCCACAGTGAAAATACGATTGCAATAGTTTATTTGTTACCGCCAAGCGGAAATTGAACTGGTAAATCCTAATTGAACTCTGTACTAGCCGAACAAGGAAACTAATCCCGATTTAACAAAAAACAAACAAACTTTGTACGTTTGTTTGCAACAGCTTCAATATTGAACATTATAGAAATGTACGAGGAACATCTTTAATAAGTTTGATATAAGTTCTTTGTTAGCAAATTAAGTATATTTAATACTATTATAACTATTGTATCAATTTATTGCACTTGTATTCTACACAGCGACAGAAGATATTATTCCGGGGGTACCATGACCTCTTAGATTACCAGCGAGAAGTATTTAGGTATTTTTACTGTAGCGTATTTATACTTATTTAACTTATAACTTACTTATAACATGAATGATTATGCTATCCATAATAATTTAGTGTTCATGTTGTTGGTTTTTGTAGATATTAATGATAAAACAGGATGATACAGGATACAGTGATCCATCCATACAATTGCATTTACATCATATTATGCAACACAACTTAGGCCATTAAAGCAACACTTTTAAGCATCAATTACAAAGCAACAAATAACTTGAAACCGAACGCTGCAGTCTGTACTCATTTGTTATCTGTCATAAACTGCTTCCGCTGCTTTAGCGTTTTCATTTAACGAATAGAAGCTAATAGAGTAAAACAATAATGTGCAATCTATTACTTGTGAACTTTCATGTTCTAATTTCTGTTGATACTACTTTAGAGAATATGTGAAAACGTCTTAATACATTTCTTACCGAAGATAACAGTTGGTTACGAATCGATTTTATCTAAAAAAAAAGCAATCCAATAAAAACGGAGTAATCAGTTACACTTTAGATTGACAATTGATTATTTTAACATCGAGTACTCAGTTGCGACGGCTCATTTAAAAATCGATGTCATTGCTAGGACCGTTCTATTACGTATATAATTTTATTTTTGTTTATTTTAAATGTAGAATCAAAATATGTAAGCGACTGCTCGATAAAAAATTGTTTAAATAATTTATTTCCACCTTTGAATAATTTCCGTTTATCCAACTTTGCATTCATAA
>DWLR01001542.1:0-17873 GCA_018246295.1 Papilio alexanor hazarajatica
AGTACAAAAATTACGTAGGGTAAAAAAATTCATTATATTGTAAATGCGAATGTTTGGAGGGACGTTTGTCACTAGGTAACTTCACACTAGCTGAACAGATCTGGACTAAATTTGGCACAGAGATAGATTATATTCTGGAACATCACTTAGGCTTGTATCCTGTAAATACGGTACATTTTTCCTATCTCTATATATGCATGTAATAGTTTTGCTAACTTATTTTCCATGAACAGACGCCGATCAGATACGATTTTATTATCTGTATAGATAATATGCATATGGAATTAAAGAATAACGTGTGTAGGAATTGCTGAAACGAACAATTTGTTCATGAAGCGGCGACAATCCGGAGCCAATTCCATCGAAGGACTTCAAAGGTTTACCCATAATACGATACGTGGAGGAATGTTAAACGCTCGTGTCATACCTCCTCTACAAAATTTGGAGACTACAAAGGCGTGAGCTACACAGACGCGCTCGAGGAATTTGCCTTGAAAATTACGTCGTGAACAATTCTCCGTAGAATAGTCTCACATTTGGTATTTTGCATCCAACAAATCTATTTAGGAATGAAAACTTACAATTTTCACAAGTACACAAACAAAGTTCACATTAAATAATGTGCCTTACAGTTTAGATGACAGGAGACTAAATAATATTTACCTTCAACAAAAAACACGAAATTCGATATTTTTTCCTGTACATTTGTACATAAATTTGAAATAAAACATCACGAACTTAATAATGACAAAAAGAAATTTAAAACAATGAATAAATGCTTGATCTTGATATTTAACATTCATTCGAAATCAGAGTAGGTTTTCGAACATCCGTTGCGAAACAATTGACTTAATTAATTTGTTTTATGGTACTGGCAAATTTTGTAGGGCAAATTTAATAATATTCTAATTAGCCAGCAGTACTATTACGTCTTCAAGTGACGAATTGTATGAAAATTACAGATAAAATAAATTTACGTTTCCACCGCTTGTTGACGTTATTTGAATTTTTGAATATTTTCTGAAACTGATAAAATAAGGCCGAAGTAAAATTATCAGTAAAACTACAGGACTAAATAACACGTATACTATGTTCTTTTTTAACAGACTTAAAAAAGGAAGATTTCAATTCGCTTGGATGCTTGCTACTTTAGAACTCCGACATTTATAAACCGATTAAAAAAATGCCCGAGGACATTTGCACATGGGACCTCATTTAATTTTGAATGGCATCGAACCTTAGGTTCGAGAGATATACCGAAAATTAACATATCGGTAGATTTAAGACAAGCCCTGTTTGGGTTAAATCCATTTGTATTGAATTTTTCATTTGAAATGTACCGTGGCTCTAAATTACTTAAAATTATTTAGAAACAATATTATATAAATTTGAAGTCGGTTTTGTTTTCGTAAAAAAAATATAAAAGATTATTAAGGCAAACAGGAAAACAGCAAATAACAAGCAAAAAAACTTACGGCGAATGTGCTTTTATGCGTTTAAATATGTTTTACCTCAATATTTACTCAATTATGAAACAGTAGTTATCCGAATATAAAATAAAATCTACTAAAATTTATATAAAAACAATACTCAAATTCAAACATTGCACAAAACTTATTGGGTCTGAAATACACTCGCTCGCAGTCGGGTCGTTCGCATCGCAGAGGAGTTAGCACGATGGCTGATATTGAACGCAATAAAAAGAATCATGACCTGATAATGATCTTCAACCATAAATAAACGATGTACAAAGAAAATAAATAAAAGTTAACTATTTCAACACTGAACAACAGAAGAAAGAAAAATGGTCAAGATTGGCCACAGAATGGTACCCTAAACAGGGAAAAAGAAATAAAGGAAGACAGTTCAAACGATGGGAAGGCGATCTCAAAAAAGTAACAGGTCATTTGTGGACTAGAGCAGCTAGGGATAGACAAAAATGGAAGTCTTTAGAGGAGGCCTTTGTCCAAGGACAAGCTGTAGATTAATTATGTGTTAGTCGCCGGTTCAAATTTGTATTTTATTTTCTTGTTAGATTTAATTTTATTACCAATAGGCTGCATAAAATGTAAAAGTTATAAAAAAAATCTAAGAAATCTTCAGCATTAAAGGCTTTATTATTATCATATTTAAACATTGAATTAAAAATGAAAAATAAACCCAATTATACATTTAAATGCAACGCAAACAACATAAATATGAATTATTTCGAAGCTCCTTGCCTTGCCACACGTACCTGTTTCAACTAAGCTGCTATTCTTTCGGTATTTGCATAGAACACATTCGTGCGAAGCGGGAATTTTGTTTAACATGTTAATATAAACAAAATTTAAGATTTTTTTTTCAAATTAATAGGTGTTTATCTGTTGTTTTACTTTAATCCTTTATGTATTCTTTTTATTTAATATATGTATCTCAGTAAACATTCCAAGAAAATAACGATAACTAATTTTTTTTTTATTTTGTGACTAACCAACAGTGAACAACATATACTTTTGTACAAAAATTGCTGAAAAAATTCTGTTATATACACCAATAACAGGTCGATAAATTTCATACTTACAAAATCAATAATTACAAGTAATACACGTTGTTGTTATAAATAGGATAGCAAAAAGTTATAATAATGTCGGTATTAAGTTTTCAGTTGGTTTACCTCGTATTTTTAAATTCTCTAACGAAACGAGACATTTTGTTTCAGCAAATCTTTAAACATTAAAACTAACGTTGCTGAAAATGTAATTGAGATAAATAATGCCCAGTTGGCTGCGTCAGGCGTGCACTGAACGGTAAGTAATAGTCTTAACCGGAGAAATGTTCTTAAGTGTCGCTTTAAACTACGAAATACAAGACTCGTAAAAGAAGGAAATCACGAAATTCAGTACTTTATGTTTAAACACAATGTATTCTGCATTATTATTGCTAATAAATATTATATACTTTTTTAAATTGTACAATACAATTTAAATTTTATAAGGTTATAACCTAGCACTTTCTGACATTCATTATAAACAACATAGACTAAAAAGGCAAAAGAAATTAAATAAAAAGGATAAGCTGATGAGTAGGAGTTACTCAAGCATGAAATGCAAAGATTTACCAAATTACTAATTTTAAAGTATAAGTAAAAATCATTACTCTGGTAAAATCATTTGCCAAAATTGCAATAATGCCACAATTCTCTAAATAAAACGCCTCAAGCTGACTGCGAATTTTCGGAGAGAGACCTATTCTTGGACGATCTCTGCCAAGCTGTACTCAGAGCCAAAACACGGAAAAGTAATTTAGTTGAGGAAGACGAGGATAGACTAAATGCATTTCGCTTCAAGTCTACCTTCAATGCTAATGTTTCATGAATCAAATTTGAAATATTTCTAACTATGATTAGTGATTTAGATTAAGATCATATTAGTGAAAACATTTGTTGATTATGTGTCAAAATTGTTGTTTGTATTTCTATTGCATATCTGAAATGAATCCAAGAATCCCATAGTTTACGTTTCCAAAGAAAAGGCAATTTATTATTTTACCGAGAAGTAATTAAAGTGACGTAATAAGAGTTTCATTCTGATGCAATTTACTTCTTAAATTTTACCGTTATCGAATCACATTAAACGCTTATTCGATTTCATGGAACAACAATTTTATTTCATTATTAATATGATTATGTAAGCTAATGTCTACTTTTTTTTATTTCGGAAAATATTGAAAATTTAGTTTAGGCATTTTAAAAACAATTTCTTTAATAATTTCAACTGTAAGATTCCTTGTTAAATCGTACACTATTGTGTGATAATTGAAATGCTGGAAAAATATGACAAACTAGCGCGCGCGACCCTTGTTGGTCAAGCTTACTATCGGCCCTTGGTGACTGAGATAGATAAGCCCGTGATGGCTCAATACGAACTGCGTTGTGTGAACAAGCTAATTCGTTTATATTGCATTAATTGCGTCGCACGTCAGCGAATAATTGCTGTCCTAAGAAAAAAGTTTTGTACGAAATTGTTGTACAACAGAGTCGAATGGCCCACCACCTTGTCTTTTGCAATCGGTACCCTAATTTATTAGGCTTTTGGCGCTTTCAGCAATCAAAAAAGCTCTGGTAAGTGTCTGGTTTGGTAAAAACGGTCTGCCATTCTATTTGTTCAAATCCTTTATCACAACTCGACAGAGCTCCAGCATCCGCACCACCTTGATGGTTGGTATTCCACAACCGTGCGGTTCGCGGAACTTCCTGCCTCGCACAGCCGCGTTGTGGAATGATTTGTCCCCAGCGGTATTTCCAAACCGATACGACTTAGGGGCCTTCAAGAAGAGAGTGTACTTCTCCTTAAAGGCCGGCAACGCATCTGCTGTTCCTCTGGTGTTGCGGATGTCCATGGGCGTCAGTTCACTTAATTTAAGGCGACCCGCTTCTCGTTTGCCTCCCTTATTCTATATAAAAAATTTAAAAAAATGATAATGACGCCTCCTACAATTTACTTGAAAACTTCCTTTATATAAAACATATTTAAATTAAATGAAAACATACGTCTTTATTCAATGTGTAGGTTATATTTTTTGTGTAATACTTGTTGGTTCGATTTCTGCTTGAATTATACTGCTTTGTTAATTTATGATGAATGTTTAAAATGATGCCACATGTTATAATGGTAAAACAAAGAAAAATTATTATGATAAATTAAATTCCAAATACTACATTATGAAATCATTGAAAAACCATTGTCACACTATTACGGTATAAGAAACACAAGTTATTATAATATTTGCTAGGAATAGTACAAACATATAGGCGATTAACAACTGTAGACATACAATATATATAAGCGAATATACACTTGGCCTAAGTATTTCAAATAGCTTACAAGTCTTAGATACAAGTTACGACTGCCATTAAATGAACAGCCGCATTCCTTTAAGCTAGAAAATTGTTACCATTGAAACGAAAATTACACAGCCTTTGTCCACAAGACCTTTAAAATAGGAGAGTAATTTAGAACAAGAACCTAATACACTATTTCTAAATTTCATTGGAATCGTTTTCTTAGTACCAGTTGTTACAGCGAGAACGTTCTAAAGTATGCCATTATGTTTGAAGAAGTGTATTAATTTGGTTATAAATAAGTTAAAATAAAAGGGTAATAGGAAGCAATATACATTGTTATATTGACGCACCACTGGTTATTCTTCAGCTCCGAAGAAAATTGTATCTCTAACTATGTTTTCTTAACTTACTAAAACTCAAAAAAATATCAGTATCAAAGGGGAATCGAAATTTGATTATAACATTTATTATAATAAACTAATAATGACTTTTCGTTCTCGAAATTGCCCGTGCGAATTTAAAAATTTTACGAAAGTAATAAAAATATAGTCTTCTAGGTTAATTCTGATTATAGCTTCCTAATGGTGAAACAATTATTAAAATCCGGCCTGTAGTTTAACAGACACCATTACAAAAAAAAAAATTTCCTTTTTAAAATTTTAGTAAGTAGGCAGCTAATACAAAAGCGTATATGCAAGTTAAGAGTCAATAAATTAGTGCCGATTTCGAAGCAAGATTTAATTTAGGTTTGGATTTAAGTATAATTCTGGAAAAATACTTATATAGCCCGGCCGGTGATGCACTAAAAAAGATCAGCATTTAATACAAGTTTTACTTACGAGAATGTGATGTTTGGTAAGCGAAATATTTGTGTTGGGTTTGCAAAATGCAAATACGTAATCTCTATCAACCACTCTGGGCCACGACCGTAAGTTACAACTTTTATTTTAGGTGTATCTTGTATAGTTATCTTCTTAATTGTATAAATTGAATATCGCATTCTTAGCAAGTTGATCATCACTATCAACGTTGTCCAGCCAAAACACATTCACTAGGTTTTAATTACTAATTATGTAGGTATAGAAAGAATCATCACTCCTTTAATCCTTTGCAGCCATCATCCAGTAGACTCACATTTCTTTACGTTTTAGACTAGGACTAGCGATATTTCTAACCTATAAACAAATGGTCATCGTAGGTACTTATGACTTTTTAAATAATGAAATAAATAACGGCATTTATATTAACCGATCATATTATTCTTTACACGTACTCAGTCACCCAATTACCGTATGAAAAAGAATTCACCGGACTTAATGTAATTAGTTTGTATGTCGGCAAGATTGCAGAAAGTAATTATACTCAATAATTGAGTCAACAATTTACATACCACGGTACTTATAGTTAAAAATTATTAAAAGCAAATGATGTGCTTTTTCTACATGAATATAATATATTCACAAAAATAGGTGCTCAATCTTGTTACCTACATCTTCATTAACCTGTTAACAGGATAAACTTCGGTTAATTTTATGTAAGCATATACTAGTTATGTTCAATTTTGATCAGTCATACAATAAAGTGAGAAAGAAAATAAGAGTAATACAGACTTCATCCAAGTCTGTCTTATTTTTCTCACATGTGTTTTCCTTCAAACGACTACACAATATCAATATAATCACTATAGAGGTTGTTAATGTGGTAGATTTTATCCATTTTACACAAGTAATTTGTAAAGTTTATGAAATATTTTAATCCAATAAAATGATTGTTCAAGTATCACTACTCCACCTATACAAGTTCTCAGAAAGTGTAACCTTTCTACGTATTAATTTAGCTTTTGTCCTATAGATAGCACTATTAAATCACAAACAAAAAAGTGTAAACAAAATACAAACATACAATTCAAACGTATTTCAATCTAGTAATATTTAATAATTATTTCTGCATATGGATTAATAAAAATTATGAAAGTTCTTCTCACTTCTGATGGTTAGTGAAGGGAGGGACAGTGTGATGGTTTTTGGTTCTTGGAAAATAATGCCGGGTGTGACGCAATGTTAATTTTATAATAAATTAAATTAAATAATTAAAAAATTAAAATAAGATTGCGTCGAGTATTTTATGTGTATACGGCAATCTATTTTAGTGTTTTAGTTGTTATTATTATTAACGTAAATAATCCTACGGAGTAATATGCAGTAAGTCGAATAAATACATTTCAGAGTCGATTTATTGCCCGACTGACGGTAGGGTAATATTTTTATAAGTATATATAAGTATATTTCTTCCCCAGAGTATTATTATACGGGTAGAGTCAGACTTTTTTTAATTCATTATTAATTACAATATTATGTTTCTAACTAAAAACCCACCTTTAATACTCTGTTAAAAGAAGATAAATCTACATTTGATTAGTCACATAAAAATATCTGCATGCCTAATGATTTTCATATCAATAACTCTACTATCTCTATTCTACCCGAGTGGTAAAAGATGAAAAACACGATAGCCGATTTTAATGTTGGAATGTAAATGTCAATGGAACACAACGTTAGAATGTATATGTCCTCCTGTGTTATTTGTAAGTTTATTAAGATGAGCTACCAAGATATGTTCAGTTGTAAAATTATTAGAGCTAAGGATGAATTCAATGTTTTCATATGTACATATCTGCATAAGGAGACTATCATAACCTTCTCACTTTAGTTGATTTATGTCATATTTGATCTTAAATATTTTTAGACTGGCATTAAACAATGTCACCGTGGCTTATAATTATAATATGAGTAGAGACGATCGAGATCGTTAATTGATCAGCCTTTGCGGCGGTCGTTGAAACTGACGTCCATTCAACGGTGCCCCTTTTCACTTATTTTGCGATGCTGTTATATTCGTTAAATCTGATTTGAATAAAATAGTATCTAGCTTCTAATTGTCATATAAATGTAGCGAATGAACCACACAACCATTTTAATGTATATTCCAATAAATTAATAAACATATTTATAAAATATTCATTAAAATTAGAAAATTATAAGTAACTTAAATTTAAAGTAGCAAAACTACACAAACGAACACACAATTAGCAACAATATAGACAAACTTCTTAAAAGAATGTCTCGTCACCTGGTCGTCGAAGATTGCAAACAAAGAGATCCGCAACCGAACGATAAACTGTCAATACAAAACAATTTGATCAATTACAAAACAATTCAATATTTAAATAAAACAATAATAATCTCGTATCGATCAATGAGATGGATCAATCGATTGACAATCATTTCACAACATAAAATATTTATACTTTGAAATTAAAAAACGTATGATTTAACGGTGAACGATTTTAAAGCGAATTATAAACCAGTGCAACGGTCCGAGTGGTGATAATTGTCGATTGAATTTGGATCGTACCCATAACAATCACCGTGCGAGGCAAAACAACAGTTCAACGTTTTAAACAATCAGTTGGACTGCAATTTTCACGCAAACCGCATCGATGAGGAAGTTTGTGTAATTTTTTTATTTGAACTTAAAGTGAATAAATTTTAATGTATTAAACAAATTAAACCAGACTCGGTTAGTTTAATTGGCATAAAATTACTTAACAGATTAACATTTAACTTCGTCATTTACAAAAAGCGAATGCCGGAATTTCCGGTAGGATGTTAGTATTCAGAAGTTGAAATGTGATGTGGCATTAACGAACGGAAATGAATCGCAACGTGTTGATAGCTTTTATTTGCACGTTTCTTGCCATAACCTTGCAGGTGAGTTCAATTTAAAAAAACATAAATAGTACAGAAACACAATAATGTGGATTTTTTGGTAGTTAATTTATTAAATATCGACCTACAACAGTGTATTCATGATTTTTACAAAAATTTGTATTTAAAATATGTTCTCAAGCATCGTTTATAATAACCGTCTATTAGTTTTTTTACGTTTAAGAACTTGGTTATAGTGGAATAATTTACAGCCAGCGCTAATTTATTCGTTATAAAAAAAGCTCCATAACGAGCTCGTCCAACCTATCAGTACATATTTTTCTGCTCTTTTCTCATCATTAATCGAAAACATTTAAATCTTACAGTACTCAGATCTTCCATCGATCAGAGCAGAGGATTCTGTTTCTGTCACAATATCTAATTGTAATTCTATATTATATAATTGTATTAAATCTAATTGTATTCTCACGTATATTGTTTTTAGACATAGATAACCTACATAATAAAACGAGACTCAGTTGTTTCACAAAAAATACAAATAATGAATAGATTATAACCACAGACCCTATTTAATGTAAACATCGAAATGTTTTCTTAATATTTGATTGGCACTTGGAAACTCGGTCACATGTGTTGTGACCGAGTTTCTAAGTTTCCAGAACCAATAACACCCAGTACAGCAGATACGAAGGAGGGTAAATTAAATTCGATATAAACGGGATTAGTGACTAAAGCAGAGTATCTCGCTGAATGACAAAACTCGTGTTTTCTCATTGATAAAAGTGGAAGGTACAATTCTTAAAAATTATAAATGTAAATAATGTTTATAAATGTAGCACATAACCTATACAGCAGAGTGGTTTTATATAACGCTAAAGAAAGAAATAATTTTATTTAACATCACACAAACATGTTACGCGTAACTTTGAATGACGATTAGGAAAAAGTGCGGCTTAAAAGTGGATGTTGTGACTAGAATTGACTAAGGCGTGTTTCAATGATTCGAGCGTGTTAAAATTATGAGATAAGAGAGAGTAACAAGACAAATTTATGTTCCAAAAGTGAGTCACAGTGATGGTAACGGGCGTCCTAGGAAAACTTATGTCGATAAGATTAGTGACATACTAAACAAAGGTGATATAAGGTGGATGTAGAAACGAGAGGTGTGCTAGTATCGCTCCAAAAGAAAATCCGTAATTACTGTAGGGGTACAGTTCACGCCCGAACTCAAAGGGGTAGGCAGAGATTACGCGTATTATCGTTATTATAAATGACTTTCTAAAATTATTATGGTACAGAATAAGATGACGTCTAATCTGTCATAAGATTTACTATCGAATAAAACTGTAAACTAGATGTACTGTACTTTATTTGTAAATTTGAGTGATGGTGTGTATATATGTAAATTGCGAATTACCAATACAAACCTTAAATCATAAATTAAACTTAATTGAACGTCATTCATAATGATAGCGATGAGGCATGTGAATCCATAACATGCCCGTGAGCCTGGGAAAATGTTATCTAGTCACAAATTTAATGTATTCACTACAAAAATATCTTAGATTGAGCAAAAAAAAAATAGAATTTTAGACACCGTGTAAATTACAAAGGAAGTCACGATTTTATAAGAAAAGGAAGTAACAAGTGTTTGAAAAATTTTAATAAATTGTTGATAAAAAAGCCCCGAAAGGAAGCGTAGTTTGATATTAAACTGACATGATTTGGTTCGTTCCGGACGACCGTTTAACAGACAAGCTTACCACGTAAAACTGAATCTAATATGGAGCAAACTGCGTTCCGTGTCGTTTCGTTTTCGTGACTCATTGTAATATACGCGTTACGCTTGGCCTGTATGCTACAAGCGTAAGAGTAAATGGTTTCAGAGATTAATGTGTGCGAACGGAATATTTATGACATGTTTACATATCAAGACTGTTCGTTTCTATATTTTGCAGACGACAGACTTTCAAGACAACCTTATCAATGGCTACCGAACATTGATAGCGGATATACAAATGAGAACACAAAAGTCCAGAGAAGACATGGACACCCTAGTGTCACAAATAAAACTGCTCATGAAGAATGAAGCCGACAAGGCTATTAATTACATGACGGTGTATCTCGAGCAAATATCCTTATATTTTCAGGTAATTCATTTTGTTTTATTAATTAAAAATAATTAGAATTTTTAACTAAAGAAAAGTAGATGCAATCTTATCAGTTAAAAAAGGAACTTTACAAACTGTTAAAGTTATTTTTAGTGACGTTTAAAAATGTGTTGAAGAATTTATTATTATCATCATTTTAAACATACCTATTGTTTCCCTCCTTTAAATTAATAGTTACATGCTTTATTCCATAATGGCTTCCTTATGGACTATATTCCTTTGACTGACCGGTTGGTGTAGTGGATATTTGCCTTTCGCGCCGCAGGTTGTGGATTCGATTCCCACCCAAAACAAACATTTGTGTGCATGAACATGTCTGTTTGTCTTGAGTCTGGATATAAAGACTACCGGAGAATGGGCAGCAGCGTCCTTTTCTTAGTACGATGATTCATACTGCGATCGCCAACCCGCCTGCCAAGCGTAGCGATTACAGCATATTTCCCCTAATGATGCAATCAATGAGGGAGGCCTATAGCCAGCAGTGGACGAACATAGGCTGAGGTGATGATGGTGGTTTCCTTAATGTATTAAGTTGCCATTTAAGAAAAAAAATTTTACTTATCTCGGACTTATCTCTTAAATCAGGCATTACATAATAAATGCGTAAAATATCTTCAAAAATATGCACTTCTTGATACTTCAAGTACCAAAACAATCTAACCAATTAACAATTAAAATAGCTATTAAAATTTTATTGGTACCAGTTGGTGCGATGGAATTTTTACGTGTACGATAGTATACATTTAATATTGTTAACATAAAAACAACAGCATAGTTGTTCAGTACCTTAAAGTTAAAATGATTTTATCTAACACAATTCTTGATATACTGAATGGTAGTTAGAGCAGTTGCAGTTGGTAAAGTTTCGGAGAAATGTGGCCGCCTGCCTTCCATACAAGTTTAACAAAAATGTTAGCCACTATACCAACACAGTCCAAACTTAGAACTACTTGTAGTTAATACATTAAAATGTTAAGTGTATGCAAATTTTATAAAGAGAAAAGATTTGATTGTTCCGGATAAACCCCAAAAAAGTGGGCTTAATTTTTTTTATTTATCTACCGGAGCGAAGCTAAGGCATACGAGTATTGCTAATTTTGAATTAAAATAGAAAATATTAAAAATACAGTCGTCATATTCTTCTAGATAATAATCCATGACCGCAAGCCTCGTAACGGAACGTACTGTAAGGAAAGTATTGTAAAACTATTGGGAGAAAACCTACAATTGGCAGACGAAAACGTGACATTGTGCCTCGCTCTGGGATATCAAAGAGTACAAAGATTGCCGGGTAAGGAGATTTTTATTTTCAATTATGGTCCGTGGTAGCAACATCTGTTGCAGGAATGGGTCGGCTCGAACGAGGAAGTGACAGACCTCACAGAAAATAGGCATGAAGTATTTGTTCCCGTTTCGTCTGATGACTGACGTGCCCCAGGCCTGATCCCATCCCCATCCCTTTTGTCCTCTCCCTATCTTTTTCCTTTAAAAAAGGCTACACAATGTAACCCTTTGTAGTTTCGAATGTTTGTGCGTATTGACGTCATATGATGACCTTCTAACACGGATTGGCTAGTCAAAATTCGAATTGCCAAATATTGTTAAATACAACAATATTAATTTAGATAATATTTTATGTAACTAGCCCAATTTTTGTACGCTTGAAAGCCCCTTAAGTGTTTTTTTTTCCTGGACGTCGATAATTTTTTTCAACTGTATTCGGACCTAACTTAGAGCCACTTGCCAACCTTGCTCTAGCTCCTGTTTAACTTTCTACTATACAAAGCTAGCGGCTCTGCTAAGGAATACCTACAACTCAATATAATACAAGAGATAAATCTAGGGATTTAGGCTTTCCTGTCCCTGCCTCTCTTTGTAGATAAATAAAATCTTCTTCGGTAAAATTATATTTTAAAATAGCAGTTTATAATACTTTGTCTGTGCATTGTACTTCAATTATCTGATTACAACAACTGATTATAAAGATGAAAATAAAAATATATGACATAGATTTGCTAACAATTATATTCTGCTATTTTTGCTTACTAAACTGTGTCTGTTTGTGTGCTTACAAACCTCTAGTGGCGAAGTACCATTGTTAACCTACATACAGGCTTCGTTATTTTAGGACTGTCTTCCTTGTTTGCTTTATGTGTGATTCCGTTTGGAACAACACAGGATGTATTCAAAACAATACCAGTCTAATACAATAATAAATCACAGTCAACGGAATATTCTGAATGTTCGGTTATCTCAACCACAGTAAAATATGTATTTTATTAAACGAGAAAAAAATGATTTTTTTTTTTTACTTTAAAAACAAGAGTGACAGATTTATCTTGTTAGCCTTTGCGTATGCGGAAAGTAAAAAAAAAAAAAAAAGATAAGGAGATAATAATAAGGCCCGGGGCATTTCATTTAGTAAATAAAACGCAAAAATTCAAATATAGGTTTTTAACCATTTACTCATCTAATTGTTAATGTCAAAAAGCCAAATTTGATGAGCAAATCTGAATTAGTTTTACAAAATGCCGAAATTGATTCGCAAAATGAAAAAACTTATATCGTACCACGTTATTCGATCATCACATAGTGCAGTCTGCACGCATCAGCTGCTCCCGACTCTACAAACGTTTTATGGTAATAATTTTACATGTTCCGATCGAAGATCAAAAAAATTATATGTATGAATGTAGATGTTAGCTTTATATCGTATATAAAACCTTACGTTGAATAAAAACTGTTACGTTTCTTTTCGACGAAAATAAAAATAAAAAAATCACGTAAAGTCTTGCTTTTTTAGTCCTTGTGAGTCCTTTATATTGATACAATGTATTACGAATATTTAAATTGTATTTGCTTGAGATAAGATAAATGGATTGTTTACCATGCTTTTACAATTATAGCGAAGTACTGATATGGTATTTCACTAATCGTTGGTTAATGGACATTTTCATAAAACTAAATTTATGTCGTTTGCACATTACAAATGACAACTGTGTTCAAATCAATTATGAAATTACATTCAAGTGTTAGAAAATTATTCTAGGCAATACTAAGATACAGAGGTAGTACTAGGACCAATAAAACGAATCATATTGTAATCTAATAGAAACCCTGCGAATCCAACTCCATCTATCGTGAAAAAAATCCATCAGTTCAGGAAATGGATCCTTTTACCTAGAAGTGGCCATTAGATTTTTCTTTTAGTGCGACTCAGTTCTTTTTAGTGTAACCAATTCAATTAGACTATAATTTAAAATAAGTAATACAATCAGTATTTCTTATTTTAAATTGTTCAATTTAATTTAGTAACATTGTTTGGTTTATAAAATTGTTTACAGAAAAACTGCAAGTCCATTTCGAAACTTTAGAAAATTTGAAAAAATATTCAGCATCAAAATTATTCGAATGTCAGAAACAGCAGCAGGTCGGAGGAAATTGTTCCCACGAGAGTCAAGA
This sequence comes from Papilio alexanor hazarajatica, assembly GCA_018246295.1. NCBI lineage: Eukaryota > Metazoa > Arthropoda > Insecta > Lepidoptera > Papilionidae > Papilio > Papilio alexanor. The sequence goes on from DWLR01001542.1 coordinate 14,187, forward strand.
CCTCGAGAGGACAGTGGTAAGTAACAAGGAACCAACAAAATTAACATTTTGTACAAAATTTTCTACATATATGTCTCATTATACTATAACTAAAATCATAAGAGAGATGCCACACGGGGGGTATGCCCGCGGTGCGGCTCTGCTGCCACAGCAGGATACCACACGGTACGTGAAAGCGACGTGTGACGCTGCAGCGGCATCTTAACGCAGCACAGTATTTTTATTATAACATCAAACATCAACTCTATTGTCATTCAAAGATTGACTAAGTGGCGTAGTGACTGCGTTTCAATGCGGCACCGTACCGTCCATGTGGTATCTCCCTTACAATAAATTTTAATCTTTCAGTTCCTGTACGAAACATCACCATTTCCGGTCGTAATGGCCGAAATAGCTATACACGGCTTTAAAGAGGTATCAGATCTAAGTGTTTGTCTAAAAGATATAATATCAAGAATGATGACTCACTCCGTTAAAGTGATTGGAGATTTCAACAGATGTATCCATAACATTGAAATGCCTAAATTAAAATACTTGTTGAAATTCATGAAGAAATATGCGTAGATAAACCAACGGGGATAAAAAATGTCCCTTTAATTTTGTACAACCTAATTAGAAAATCTTTTGTAAATGAATTCGAATGAATTTTTAAATAGAAAAGTTATATTTAAAAGAAAAAATACTGTGAAATAAATTTAACAAGTGTACTTAGTTTTAAAGTCTTTGTAGTTGTAATAAATAAATTATGTATATAATATTAAATATATTGTTCAAATGGAAATTATATTGATATATGTTATAAGTATATTTTAAGCATTATTTCTGTGTTTATATAATTGTCTCATAAAATAAATGTTAAGATTTGAAATAAGTCAACTTTTTATTATTCCCTCAGTGAAAATTGCTCTCAGCTTTCTGACGCTTCTCATGTAAATAGGTCTGTGACATCTAAATAAGTGCAACTGCTGAAATTCATGAAAACTGAAGAAATACTCCAATGCAGATATAAATAAAAACATGCTTTAAACGCGAACCTATTCGTTCACCCGTACATTTGAAGTTTTTCGGATTTTACTTAGAAAATATTATAACCCTTGCCTTTACTACGGCTACGATAGTAACAATGTTATCTTAAAGATATTTTGTATAAATAAACTTCACATACTTTTGGTCTCATAAGAATAACTTCTTATCTTCTATATATTTTCGAATCAAAATTGCGGATACATTGAATTGCTTCGATCAATTATGTTTGTTATTTTTCTTAAAATGAATTGTGTATTAACAAAACATGGTATAACTGTTCCCAAGTCCACAACTTACAAATCTTACAACACCATATAAAAGTATTTCAAATGCCACAAGAATAATTTGGTGTCGTGTTCAAAATATGATCGCGAAACGCAACTATCGGTCGAAGTTTATAAATCACATTGACAATGATAACAGGTAGTGTTATGAAAATATTACTGCTGAGGTCGTTCAATCGATCACTAAGTAAGCAAGGCTATCATTGAATGTATAACTCACCAATATAATTATGACATCGGTTGAACAAGGCTGATATTTCAAGAGGCGGCTAAATCTTAACGTACGTTGTGCCATCGTGAGCGGACCCATGGGTCTCGACATGTGTATGAGCGGTGACGGCGGCGGATGTGGGGGCGGCGTAGATACAGGCGGAACGCTTCTCCTTACAGTCTCCAACGGCATAGTTCGAGCTACAAGACTGTCACTACCGATCGAAGTTGCACTGCCACTGAACATATTCATCAAATCACCGATAGATCCACCACCACTTGATCCAGCGCCGTAACGCAGCTTGTCCAAATCCGTCAAACTAGACCCTCGTCTAACACGAAGCCTTGATCCAATGACGTTCGAGCGAGTGGAGAAAGCTTGCTCTCGATGTATATCGGCCTCACTCGCCGCTTGGCCCTTGCGGCTACGCATTATTTTAAACATTTCTAAATCGTTTTTTTTTTTCTTTTTTTAATTCCGTATAACGCATTAACGTTCACACATGTACTGAATGATACCTGAAGTGAAACTCAATTTGCATACAGATAGCTGAAAGGTGCGCGCGCGTCGTGTTATCATTAGGGCCACGGCCACCCGCAGGATGTCGCTATCACGTCCTTGCGTACTTCCGTTGCCATCACTTAAATACAGCAACTTAACAAAACTTGTATTTATTACAAACTATTTTCCTAAAGATGTTGACTGCTCAGAGGCTTTTTACAAACTGAACGAAGTATGTATAGTTTTGTATGTATGAACGTATGGCTGGAACAACTCAGTTGAACTAATGAGGTGATCGGGTTCAAAGCGTCACGGGACTCAGCGGGCGGCGTGGGCCACTTAACGAATAAACCCGATAAGCAATGGATGTCTCTGACTGCAAGCGGTTATAATAAATTATTGGAGATTTCTTTATTCTATGATTTGACAATAACTTAACAGAAGATCCTAAGATTTAATTTAATTGATTTGATTTAGTTGTTATTTTAAGAGAATTTTAATAGTAGATTTAAATGAGAGTTATGCTAAACTTAAATTATGAATAAAGCATTAAACTAATACTATAAATCTATATATATGCAATTGTCACGCGCCACATTTTTAAGGTTTTTGTATTGAAGATTATTCCTAGACATTATTCTCATAGAGAAGCCCAATAGAAAAATGAGTCTTGCCTAGAAATATCCTACAAATAAAAAGTTAAATACACAAAATAAACAAACCAGAAAACGAGAGTATTTTCTATAAAAAATAAAGTTTAAGTGTAATATAACAAAGAGAGTTATAGCTACAAGTCGATGTGACTCTTGTAAAATTAGGAAATTGAAAATTTCATTTTATATAAGTTTAATTATGTAAATCAATAAGCCTTCGTTTTCTTATAACTTAATTTTATCGAACAGAAAGACTGAAGAAAACTTGGTTCTGCTTTGAAAAAACTAAGTTGCGAAAAGAAGAAAATCACATCAGAAAAAAGTAAATAAGGAAAATACTACTTATGGTTGTGAATACAACAACAACAAATTAACATTATAACACGACTAATTTAAATGTTATATGAAATTAAGACCAAAAATTTATGAAGTCGCAAAATCTTTAACCGTCGAAAAGTCATGATAATATTAAAAGTCGCCCTTATCTTCAAGGTTATTCATTAGGAGGTCAGTAATCAGTATCGTGTGGCGAAATAACAGCATTTTCACATTTGCGACACGTCAGCTACATTCAGTAGCAACGGGGGGTTACTACACTACAACTTGTCCTTAGATGCTTTTATATTGTTACGAAATGTACTCCTTTATGCCCCTTATAAATACATGTAAATGGTACAAGACTTATCATTTTCACCAACAATTTAGCAAACGGTAGGCCTCCAATAACAATACGTAAATTATCGTATAAATATATCTATCACATTATGTAGAAATGCCAGTATAAAACCCAAAGAGTTAATAATGTTTATTGCAAGATATATGTTTGAATATTTTATGCCGTCTGTATTTATATTTGTATTAGAATAGATCGATTTAAAAACTTATTAAAATAACGGCTTAATTCACGTGTTTTCGGTGTATGTACCGACTAGTTACAGGCCCATCGGGGGTCCTTCATCAGGGCGAATGTGAGTGGATTACTGGGCTTGATTCGCGATCGCGTCACGCCGTA
>DWLR01001543.1:0-17864 GCA_018246295.1 Papilio alexanor hazarajatica
TTTAGACCCATACGCTTAGGCGTAATCACACGGAACTCACAATTGATTTTGAATACAGAAGAATTAATTATTACTATAATATTGTCTTTGGAACATTGTCACAGGAGAAAAGTGCTTCAATCTTTACTACTATTTTCCAATTACGAACTTAAGTTTGCGAATATATCATATGTAGAAAAGAAGGCCAAGTTTATATCATCGTCAGGATTTGTTTCATTAAAAAGAATAGAGTATGGAATCGCGACGGTCGGACTCCATTAGTTTTTTGTGCTTGCTTTATTGTTCTCTTACTGTTAATTTTCGCTCGAGATTGGATGAAAAACGTCGAGCCCGGGCTAATCGAGTAACGAGTCTTTGTTTGATTTGTTGCCGATAGCAAACCGAGCGATTTAGGTCGCCTGCTACCCGTTTAAAGGAATATATACTATATAAGAATAAGAAACGTTTAAGGTTTTTAAACCATTTATGAGCCACTATGAGATATTACCTACTATTTTAAAACACCAACATTTTAAAGCCACTCAATTATTAATTTTGAATTTATGAAATTTTCTAAGAAGATTTCATCTGTATGATTATTTCTTGTAAGTAATATGATTGAATACCGGATACTTACTCACAATACGAAAAGAAATGTTCAAAGATTTCATATACTGTTTCCACCGTTTAGGTTTCACATGACCATTAAAAGAACAAAGTTAAACAAATTTAAATTATAGATGTGAACAATGATCGTAAATTAAGATTAAAGCTGAATAAATATTGATTTATATTGATATCCACGTAAACAGTAAATCCAATTACGAATCATGTCAAAGTGTAAGATAACATCAATTGATACCACAAAATAATGACCGAAATTGTTAAAAGACACAATTACATTGTTTCGAATAAATAAACGCCATAATTATAAAGCGAACTCGAAGTAAACGAACCCTGACGAATTATTAATTTGGATAAAAACAAATAGGGAATTACTTGATATTATCGTCGTCCCTTAAAAAATAAACGGACATTATATTGGGGTCGCACTTGCCTGATTCGGAGTGAAATTTTTTGTTAGGGTAGAAATAAATATTGTTTTTAAGTTTACAAAATGACGTAACTGTTGTAAGTCACATTAAAATAATTGTATAGGGCATGTGTCAATTATTATGATCACTTAGACAACAATAAAAATCAGGTTGGGTGGAAGTTTAACACGAAAGAAATCTATTACATGACATAACCACTAGTTAATTTATAAAATCAAAATGCCTGTCTGACAGTACCCCCTGTATGATACCCCGGAGTGAATCAAATGAAACTTCATTCTTCAAAATCGGTCGATCCGTTTAGTCTTCAAGAGGCCACTTACATAATCGCAAAAAGCATTACACTCCTGTCAGTTGGTCAAAAAGAAACTAGAAGGGCATTAAAAAAATTAAATGCACAACCTGAATTTCTCTTACCTACATTTATTTGTTTTTACGATGTTTTTACCATAATTAAGCTTAATATGTGGCCTAGCCACCGCTTCAGGTTTATACAAACACGCCAGCATTAAATTGTGAAATTTTAAACGGCGAAACGTTCCGAAAACTTAGTCTGCAGCACAATGAATGTTTGTTGCAAAATAAAGCAAATAAGCGACGCGCACTAAGCAGCCATTTTGTTCACGCCTAACGCATACAGCGACGCTCGACTAAGGCGTGTATTCCAGACGCCGTGTGCTGAGCGGCGTCACTATTTACTTTTCAAGACTAGCGTTGAAATGTTTTTCGTTGTAGTTTTATAAAATAATCAAATAAACTCTACAAGTCTAGAAGACAAAATGATTCACAAACATTTAGCGTTCTGAAGCACAAAACTTGTACGATTTGATATCATTTTTTTAGTGGACCTACTTTTACACCAGTGTTATGACTGCAGTTGTTTATAGACGTGGTGTGAAGAAATTATCATAGCTTAATATTTTGGGATTTGAGTAAATGTAGTAACTATATTATACACTTTCCCCACGTCGGTCAATTCAAACGTATTTGAAAATATTAAAATTGTTAGACTTACTCTCTTTTGACACGCTTAGGATAAAATATGTTTGATGGAATGTAGGCGTAAACTGGTTTCTTTACTTAAGAAAAGAATAATTGCTAGATAATAAACATCAATGTTAAATAGGCGCGACACAAAGTACAATGAGTAATTATGGTTGTAAAAATTAATAGAAAGTGTATGCTTGATAAGTACAGACACTAGATATTAGATTCTTGTAATAACATTAAAAAATGTCATTCCTTAGAGTGCGTAAATATGTACACTAGCATAAGGCCTAGGTCGCTGTCTGTAATTAACACGCTATGCTAGTCTCGCGTGAGTCAAGGGATTTAATAAGATTGACACATTATATACCAGAATACACCCCATCCGCACTGACAGCTTATGGAATAGTCCGCCCTGACCAAAGCGGATAACAGAATAACATTCGGATCGACGTTGAGATAATTATTTGTGAGCTCTTTTGGTTCGTTACATAATTGTATTCAAATATGGAAGTTTTAATTGTTAGTTTGAGTTTATAGGAAAATTGCTCAAACAAAAATCATGAAGTTAATTTTTAACCGTTAACCAATTAGACAGTGTTACTTAAAATAACAGCAACTGTTTTTTCAAAACACACACTCTGTGTTTTTAATTTAATTTCTTGCTTTACATCTAAAATTATACAGAGTTTATGGAAACGGAAACCATGAGTAATAAGAAGAAAAAAAAAGTACAAAAAATTGGTCGCCTTCGACATTCTCTTAAAAATGTTTGTTTTTTCCAAGTGTTGCTTGTATTATAATAAATAAATATCTAGTAAGAATGATACCAGAATCAAATGAAACTTTATCATCCGCTAAAATACAAAAGAAAACTATCAACCATATATACATTAAAAGTATCATGCTAAAGGCAATTCATTATTAATCTATTATATTAATTGCAATATCTTTTTTAAAAAGAAAAGCACACGCGTATAAAGTTATGCAATGCTCGTTGGAAAAGTAGTAAAAAATCGGTCAAACTTTTAAATCGCATGTAAAGTTTAAATTGTTACCGGGCGATTTTTTTTTACAAACGACAACACGGGCCACGCCGTCTGGCAACAGCGGTCATAGTGTATTATACATGAACATAGCTTAATTTAATTTGCGATATGCGGCAACAGAACGTGCAAAATAAACGGATATAACTGCGTTTGCTACATTCATAACTCGATTTGCCTTTGTGAAATTACAGCGGATAGAAGCTCCCCGGGGATGACAGTTTATGTAAAAATTTATGGCGTGTAAACATTCAGCTTCACGTTTCTAAGTTGACATTGTAAGACAACTATTTAGATAAAGCTACGATAGGAGTAGTGAAAATATATTTAATTTATTTACACGTTGTTGTTGCTGAAGACACGTAGACGAATTCCATTTAAAGGTTATAAATATTTAGTGGGTATATCAGTGGGTCCGGGTTGGTTTGGAAGTTTAGTTGGCGCTGTTAGATTTCGGATTTTCTGACGAATAACGAAATAACATTAGCTGAAGCCAGCCAGTTTTGTGTTCAACATAATGAAGTAAGAAAGATACACACATCTTCAAACTGTAAAGTATTTAATGTAGATTATTGAAGAGATGCGATGAGGGTATGGCAAATAAGACGCCGTTTCAACAGGAGAAAAGTAAACAAAGTTAATCACAAGTATAATAATAACATTAAAGCGTACAACAGTAATTTATTTGCAATAACATGGGGGAAGAAAGGCTTGTTTTGTTCCTGGGCGGAAATTTAGTAAACAATTCACGCATCAGTAGTCTATTTGTTTGTTTATTATAATTAAACTCTAAAACTACCGAACTGATTTTATTAATTCTTGTACCATTAAAAGCTACATTATTCATAATTAACATAGGCTAAATATTTTTATAAATATCGAAATTCATCAGGGCAGCGTTAGGTGAACAGTAACAGATACAGTAAAATAAAACTTTATAGTATATTGATTTAGAGAAATATAATAGGTATTGCGATTTCTCGCTTGTGTGCGTAAAATGAAAATATTATCATTGTTGTCTCGATCCCAAAAAAAAAAAAACTAAAACGATACGTTATGGCAAATATTATGATTTTTTATCTGTAATAGAAATTCTATTACGCGGGGCGGCGTATCATCGAGCGCTGTTTGCTGAGCCGTCGCAGGATAAACACAATGAATTTATCTTTGTCGCGTACAGTAATAAATAAAGTCCTAACGCCTGTTCTGTACATACTTTGAAATGGCTGTTGAACAAACGCCATTTGCGAAAGTATCAAACTAATTAAATTAATAAATGTTGGTTTTATCATTATTTCGTTTGTGAATATACTACATATGTATATGTACAGTTATACAGGTACAGTATCTAAGTTTATGTATGAACTTGTATGAAAAGCGAGAGAAGTTTTAATTAAAACAATTCGTAACACACGGTGTTTGTCTACCCCACAGCAATAACAGTGCTGTTATTTGTTATATTTCAGTAAAATTACTATAAAAATTGTAAATAAAAGTAACTCTCGCCTATTGTTTAACTCAAGGTGAAAAAGTTGTGTAATAACACCATAAAATTCGAAAATAAAAAACAGGATTAAAACACAAAAATGCACTCCTTCCGCACAAATAAGTGTAAAATGTAGAAAGTTTAAGTGAGTCATAAATCTCCTTACCTATCAAACGTTCAGATATTTGCAATTCCCACAAATGACCTGTGTAAAGCGATCCACGGGAGGTGCAATAACTCGATTTGCGAATAAATGGCTTGGAAGTTGATCTACAGCGTTCGTTCTTCTAACGCCTGCGAGCGAAGTGAGAAAATATTATCGATATCTATTCGTACATTGCTGCATTACATTCTTTAGTCAGTTCTACTGTAATTTTAAAGTAGCAATGTAGACAAGTAAATTTAAAAATATAGTTTCCTTAAAAATTATGTTGTAGGTTGTCGTTTCTAACGCGATATTCTATTCTCGTGACGATTCGTTTATTCGAACGTTATACATACACAAATGAAAATGGCGGCTTAAATGCCAGAACGATTATTGATGAGCGCGCCAAAACTTTTTCACGTGTCAGATTAACGATGCGAATTGTGATTCCGCTTTATTCCGCGACAAAATTTTGTAACAACGTGACACAGATAATAATAAATAACGGAATAATTTTCTGGAAAAAGATTAAGCTATAAATCTTTGTAATCATTATTTATATAGATTTTCTTAACAATGAACGAGCAGCTATATTTTAATTACATTGTATTTTATATTTGCTTCTTATTTTAATTTTGATATTTAATAGTTTTCTTATTGACAATAGTCCGCAACGACATTATAGCGTTAAGCTATGCGGGCCATCAAGGCAAGGTTTTCTTTAAGTGAAACAATGAAAACCGATACAATCCGGCAACAGCGAAAGTGGTTGTGATTTCACTTCTATTTTACGTATTATTTTCATTTATTCTTAATACGCGGTGTTTGTATTACAGTTTGTACCAATGTTTAAAGAAATTATAGTTCAAAAAGAGGAATTGATAAGAATATAGGCCGAACAAAGTGAAAAACTCTGGCAACGTTGCGCAATTAAAAACAAATAATAAATAGCTGGCTGTTGAGCGCGAGAAATTTACATCTATCAAATACTCGTCTGTTTGGGTGCCGGTTTAAAATGAAGGATTTCATTATGACACTACGTGCAATATTAAACGATACAAGGTCTATTCGTTTATTGACATCAAATTTGATAAAATGGTTTGATTCTTAAAAGTTTGAGTAAAATGTAATTTCCTTCTCAATTTGTAAATTCGAGGTAGAGTAATTTGTTTTGAATATCATATACCATTACAAATTGCATGGCTTAAAATTGTTAATATAATAAAGACATTTAACAAAGTTAGCGTTTCGTGTAAACGGATATAAGATGTATGAATTCTTGTTCTACATACATGTTTAAACAGTTTTAGTGTTAGAGTCAAATGTCTCTTGGTTAGAAAAAATATTTGTATTCTTATGTTGGAGTATATTGAATAAGTGCGTGGTTTTTGCTTTAAAATCTATTCCTGTATTCTTTTGTTCATACGTATAGTTGCAAAGTCTATGAAAAGCGTAACGGTGTTGGACTATAAAGTTAAAAAGAAGTAAAATAAACGTAATATTGAATAGGTTTTGCAATTTTCATATTAATATTTGTAAACGTAATATTGAATAGGTTTTGCAATTTTCATTTCAATTTAATAGTCATATGAAGGAAAACATTTATTACACAGTGATTTTTTTTGTCCATTGTAAGATATTTATATAACTAAATTTTTAATTTACGAGTAATGGAATCTCGCAGGGGAAAGACTTATTAATTATTTGAATATTTATTATTCCCTTGAAAGCATTTTGTTTATGTTGTTTGTTCATTTAGTTATTTCCACCTATTTATACATACTTCGATGTTTTATTATATTTTTCAGAATAGTCGCACGAGTCAGTTTGTTAAAGACATTTTTTGCAACATGTTTAAATATAACATGTGCAAAGATAAATAAAGTTAATGGCAGGTCCTTAACACTAAGAATTTAAGCACGTTTTAATTTGTAAGTTTTCCGACTTGATGACTGCACCCTCTGGATGCAGGGGACGTCTGCGAGGGGGAGGCTCGCTTCGTGACCGGAATCCCGAGCGGGGCCATAAAACCTGGAGGTGGGGCGGTTCTTCCAGGAAATTAGCTGTCACACTTGGTGCCTATTAACGCTTCGTTTATATTCGGACGCTGATTGACCGCGCCTAGAACCCGATACGATCGAACGTTGGCCCCTGCACTTTATTAATTGACAACTGAACGTGATTGGTGTAAAAATGAGGTTTTGAACATATCAAAAGACGAAGGAAAAATTAATAAAATTTGGTTGGATAACATCATCGCCAACCACAATACGTCTATTTAAAACGTAGACTCAAGGATCGCCATTAGGTATGATATTATGAATACTTACAACACATTAGTATGAATGAGTACATGTATAGATTTGGAAGAAGCGTGAGAGATATGTCAGGACCGAGCCAAAAAGAAATCCGTAATCTCTGCCTACCCTTCTGTGTTATAAAGCAATAAATAACAAAAACTCTCTGTTTGTTATTTATTGCTTTATAAATATTAGTCACCGATAGTCGAACAAATTAATAGAATTGGGTATCTAAATGGACACAAAATAAATGTTTGATATTTCGATTATATTTGAAATTACCACAATTTAATGAATAGTATTTATTTTCAATAGATAGATTACTATCTAGACTATTAGAAAACATATTAATGTTTTCTAATTATTGAAGCGCATTGTCGTCTGCCGCAATTAGTTTTTTTTTTTCACATAGAAGCATAGCATTAATTACGACTTTTTAACATTATAGGGAATACAGATGCGACGGAACAACACGTCAGCGTAAATTTTCCACTACCGGCGGGAAGCAGGGACGGGTCACGAGCCTCGTGATGAATATTGGTGACTACGGTCATCTTAAGAATAAGAACGCGGCTCTAAGAACTTCTTAACGTAATTTATTTTATTTTCTGTAAAAAGGTTAGCATTTCAAAATAGCTCTATCAATCTTTTACGGGGCAAACGAATGAGCCAATGATTTGAAATTGACATTTTATTACTAACTTTATGACATACGAGCAGTGGCCCAGATAATTTTATAGTATATGCCAGTGAAGTCGTCCAATTGTCTAATAGCTTTTACGTGTACGAATTGATATGGAGATGTATTGATAACATTTTTAGCAGGCATCTAATATGATGTTGAAATACCACTTCTATCAATTAACATCTTCGACAATCAGGCGTGTTGGACGATGTGATCAAGAATATAGTCATGGGCGGTTTGGATGAGGGTAAGTCACATTAGTTTTCCGTGATAAATTTTAATGATGTCGCAGTCACGGGGCCTTCAAACATAATGCAGGTATTGACATTTCTCCAGTCCCAGTCAAAGCCGTTCGTACAATATAATCTGTTACATAGATCATTTGTTGCTGGCTCAGTCACAATGACTGTTAAATATAATATTAAAAATTATATACAGTTAAGGAGGTGATGGTCGTGTACTCATCACCGTGTATTTTAATTGCGTCACTTTGTGCAGTTTATATTTTATTATGTTGGTAAATATTTTTAAGAGTACAACTACATACAAAGAACCCTATTCATCAGAGTGACAAGGAATCTTGTAACTATAACTATGTAAAGAATAAGTTAGATTGTTGTTACTGGTTAAGCAAGGTGTGTACTGCGCTCTGCCACCTTAAGCCCGGCGTAACTGTAGATAGTTCCTTAAGGTAAACAGTAGCAAATCAGTCACAAAAAAAGGATTTCATTTAAAACGTTAGTACTGATATGAATAGGTAACAAGGTATGCAATAAATAAACTCGTGGGGTTTCTTGGCTACAGTGCGCGCCTTTATTTTTCCATACAATTTTCTTCTCAAAGTAAAATACGAGTATATTCATATTTAGCGTTTGACAGATACAGACCGTTTGAATGTGAGGGATTGCGACATCAAAGCTTATATTTATTGTAAATATTGTGTTTTTAATAACATTGTGCTTATTGACACACATCCTTATGAAATGTGATGGAAATTTGGTTGAGTCACTGATGCCAATTCTTTTTAAGACAGAAATTAATACGGGTGCTTATAAGTAATGATTTTACATCGAATCGACTAAGCGTTTTAATTAATAGAAAGATTAGATAATACAAATAAATTGTTTCTTTTACATGTTTCAACATTTTATTTATGCTTACCAGTTTAATATTTTTATGTTATTCCTTTGTTTATAGTTCTTGGAAGTTATCAACTTTGCGCAAGCTGTCGTCAATTATAGTGGTTCCAGAGTTTACGAGGAACTGTGAAAACTTCGAGAACAACGGGTGGAATTCTTGTTATTCGAGGAAGATTACAAAAGTAACCGCCGATGCGGGCGTTACTGCAGAGACGGGATGAAACTCAACCCGAAAAGATATAAGCCCTTAGTGCGTTTACTAATTCTACGAATTAAGTTTAATTAGGACACCAAATTTCTTATATTTATTATTGTTGTAGTTTTTGAGTATCTCATTTAAACTATTTTGTCTTTATTGTTGTTTTTTGCCCGACTGACAGGAGGGTAATGTTTTTCGTGGGCATTTACGTATGTATATATCTATGTTCCTTCCATTGTGTCCTCCTGTATCCATTCCATTGTGCCTACACGATTTCACCAATTTTGAAGAGTGAGATGTCATTCGATTGGCATTCTTCTACAGGGTGCCAGCCAGTCGGATTTACTGTTTTTCTTTTTTCTTAATTTTTATTGCTTGTTTACTTTTTCATAGAGGCAAACGGTTCTTAATCTAAGCCACAAAGATGCTGGTCTTAAGATACCGTGTTATTTTTCCGCCAAGAACTAAATTAACCTACCTGGGGTTTTAAGAAGACGGAATGAAAATGCAAAAAAAAACTACTCGAGCTATATTAGTTGAAACGGTAGTAAATTAAGTTTGCGCGAGCTAATTATGAGTAATAGAGTTGTTTCTTAGTGCCGCGAGCAATTCAAAATAGTGATGTACGATTGGGAAAACGACGCTCTTTGGTACGAAATAAAAATTCTGGTATATATCATTCAAAATTACGTATTTAAATATTATTCCTTAAACATTCTCTACAAATCAGTCTTTAGCTATAATTTGTTTAGAATTACAGTGATAATTTCACATCGCATTTTTATAAGTGAGCCTTAAACAAGCTTTTAAACTTATTTGAAATGGTTAAAAGAAATATTAGTAAACAATTTTAAAAATTTACTAATATTTTTATTAAATACAAACCAGTGTTAATTAAAATAAAAATCAATAAGCCCTATACCGCAATGACACTCCGGGGAAGAATATGAATTGAATGACACCACACTCTTCAAAATCGCTCTAGCAGTTTAGGCTACAGGTGGTCACAATGGAATGAACATATATACAAAAGTAACAACATACATACATATATACCCACAAAAAACTAATTAAATTTTTTTTTCTGTTTTTTTACTGAAGACGTATTTGCATGAAACGCAGATTGCATAAAATGTATTCGTAACTAGTCTACGAGGCGTAGTTCTCTACAGATCAGCTGTTCGTAGCAATCATACGATAAAAATTAATTTGCTTGCCTTTTACAGCAATATTTACAATTTGTATATTATATTTGCAATGGTAAAATTGCATTATCTTTATAATAATAGATAATATTTTACAGCCCGAGTTTGGTTACTAATACAAAAGTTGATAAATTTTTGCTTACAATATTAATAAAGTTTACCAATAATAAAATTGTTAAACTTAAGTGGTAAGGCACATGCTCGTAGATAAGATGGCCGACAGGACCAAAAGTTTCTAGAATGATGGCCGGTCAGGCAGGATGGCAAGTCGACGCAGCGCAGGCCTTCCACAAGATGGATCAACGATTTGGTCAAGGTGCGACCCGTGGGCAGGTTTATGCCCAACAGTAGACGGGTTTTAGGCGGCGATTAATCATCACCACCATCATCAACATATATAAGTCCACTGCTGGACATAGGCTTGCCAAAGTATGCGGTCCTCCGCTTTCCGCATCCAGCGACTACCTGTCGTCCTCACGAGGTCAACGGTCCATCTGGAAGGAGAACGCCCCACGCTTTTGGTCCCCATTCGTGGCCGTGGTGATGAATAAAGATTTGTTGAAGGGTTTCGTGTTCAGTCACTCAAGAGGAGAAATACGCTTGGACGAGGAGAAAAACGCGCTTATTGGCTAAAAATATGTAGTCCAATAGGAATTTGATTTTTGTCGACCAATAAGGAAATAGCACAAACGACTGTTAATTCAGACGAGTGCGAGAGACATGGCATGTACATTATATGCTTATATGCTTCTCTTTTGCACAAAATTTCGAACTGCGACTGAGAAGGCCTACTTGGTTATCTCGCACCGAGGTCTTAAATATGAGCACGCGCATAGCTTGCGCGCGCCTCAGTACGGAGTTTGCGATGTCGCGATAATGATCTCCAATAGACTTATATTAAGACTTATTTACCGCTACAAATAAATCTTAATAATTCCCCAATACCGTAGGTATTATTTCTGTCATTGTTCATCACTAGTCTGCATCTAGCTGCCGCTGATGGCTGTCGTTAAATTTTATTTCAGTTTTCATTTGCAACGTTTCATTCGCGTTCTCAACCGGAACGTAACTCCCATTTCAATTAGTTCTCTCGTAGTTTACAGTAACGCAGCACAGTAATGAATATACCGTAAACGTAGTTTAATCTTATACTGCATTTTTAAAAAGATTTTAAAATAATTATTTCCAAATGATTTGTAGCCGTGTTTGCCTGTGATTTTGAATTATTACATCCAAAGCCAAGTCCAACTGATACTGGTCCTCAATTGCTCAACTGCTTTTCAATTGTGTTATGTTTAAATAACATTTGCAATGTTATATGTCGAAACAAAACCTAATACGGTCGTAAAACATTAAAAAAATCTATTATATTAAACTGCATCCAGCCACCATTGCGCTCGAAATTTCAAGTGCTCGTTAATCGGCTTTGTAACTAACTATTCTCGAAGCAAAATAGAACGTAGCACTAAAACTTTAAACTTTGTGAAAAATGTCCAACGTGCACCGAGCGGGACAGCTAGCGGAGTTGGTGAACTTTTAGAGAATAAAATAAAAAAAAAAAAACAATTCGAACAAAATAGCGTTTTGGAAGTTCGTTAGAGGGCGCAGACACCGCATGGAGGTATGGAGGTGCAATTAGAACAAAGAGTCGATAGAAAGAGTTACAAGTGACCGCTCCGAACAACTACCCGACCAATTGTGGTGCATAGTTTTTCACATTTCCATCGGCCGTTTTATAGAGATGCATTTCCGAAGTTCGACTTTTACCGGACGATGTTTGACTTGGTCGTTTTTTGTTGGTACGCCCTAGGTGGTTGTGAACAAGAAGTAATGGTTGTGAATGCACTCTTGGTGTAAATATCGATACGTAAATCAATATTGCGGTTGATTTTTTTTATCGCAATCGGAAAAAAATGGTTGATAAGCAATTTGAATAATTTAGAGTAAATAATAAAAGAACAAGAATTAAGTTAAATTAAGTTCTAGCAGAAAGGTAGCTTGTTTCCATTTTCTACAGAAGTAAATTTGAATCTCAATCACGTATTATGAATTAATCATAAATTATTTACGTATCAAGATGAATTTTACATTAAATTAGCGGTTGTCTGCTGCTACTCACGCGTTCATTTCTTACTCAATTTGATTACGCGTAAAATCAAATTTTGATAAGAATTGTATCAAATTTTTGATAAGATTCGTATTTTAAAAAGTTGTTATTGTCAAAACACACGTGAACTATGCAACTATTTTATGATTTTTTTTTAATTTTTCGCTGATTTTCTTAATTTTTATAATCGTATGATCTTTTTACAAGGTAACTTAAAAAAAATGAAAACGGTAAAGTCATTCTCAAGTTATAGCGTGACTAAGTGATTAGACGGTGGTCAAGTAACTGTATGGTCAGTTAATATTTAATTTATTATAAAATTTATCGAGGCCAAAAATTTAAAAGTACATTAGATTCTTGTATGATGTTTAAAGTACCCACGAGGCTCAAGTCCGCTACAGTAGGTTCAAAAGGCAGCTATCTAAAGCTTACGTATAACATGTTAACACATGTCACATGTATACGATATTCAGTTTACATGATGTTCGGTAATTAAACGTGCTTGTAACTATAAGTACGTCGGCACAGAGCAATTAAACAGCAGACTCTGCAGGGAGCTTTCCACGCACTATAATTTGCCATGTATGTGTATATATTAATAGTTTGCTCTGTACATTGAAGAGCTGTTATGGTTTTTACTACATGTTTACGAGCTTATTTCACGCGAGTTGGCTGCGAGTTCCTTTGACTTAAATAAAATAACCGTAAGCGATAAACGTTAAGAGTAACAACAGTATATAATTGGAATTTGTTCAATAAAGACAAACAAATCCTTTCAAAAATTTTAGTATCCTTTGAAGTTTTCTATAAGAAGTTACATTTAATGTTAGTTTTTTTACAGATGTTCGATGTTATATGCGGGTAACATTTTAACATATTTTATATTTTATTTGAAATATTTTAGTTCTTATTTAAATAATATCATAATTTTCCTGCCCTCTTGCCCACTTGCGTAGGGTCGGCACAGTATATACTACTCTTCCATATATTATGGACTATACTGGAGTTCATACTGCAACTGGTTTTGGCTATAGTTTTACGGCCCGCCGCCTGCCTGACGCCAACTCTCCTTGGGAATATATATACTTAAATACGGTATTTAATATGACATTATAAAATAGCACAGAATATTATAATATTTAAAATAATAGATTAAAACTTTAAAATGTCTCTTTGAAATGAATACGATATTGATTATAAAAATATATCACATCCATATCTCGAATATAACTCGCACCCCAAGTACATACAAGTAGTAGGGACCGCAGTCCTGTCTCTCACACATCCTAGAACCTAATTAGTGCAGTTAGTTAGTGAACTGGTAATTTTAACGAGTACGCATCGCTGTAGAGTTCTTAACGAATCGTACACTCACCGTCGATATTCTAAAGCCTGCGCTGTGCGAAGTGCGGGAACCGTGCGAGCCTCTCACTGCGCCCTGTGAACAAACACATACATAATTGAATTAATTTCAGTATGTTTTGTTTATAAATGAAATAAATATGTGAGCATTTTTATAGGATAAGGGTTCAAATGATCAGTAAGTAGGTCGCCGGATGTTAAGTAATCAATTTCACTTATGAACATTCATAGCCCCAGTCGCCCTACAGTTGCCTTAGGGGTGTTAAAGGAAGAAATACCAAAGTTTTGGTTTGGCTATATCGCTGGACACGGATCATCCCAGAAGGTTGCTACCTCGTTAAATGGTTTATGCCAACATTCCGTGTTCATGCACCGCACAGAAGTGAAATTATCGGAAAACAGTACGGTTGTCGTTTGTCAATCATCATAATTGAAAATTGGTAAAATTTATATTAAAAATGGTTTATATGAACATTTTTTATAGTTATTCGATACAATAAATCAACATATTTTTCCAAAAATAATAATTGTAACGTAGAAAGATTCTACTTAGTTATCAATACTATGATTACAAGTATTTGCTAAAACTTTCTGGTCCGGTCTTTTTCATTTTAACCTTTAATTAAAAGGTTAAGTATAAAAATGTATAAGAATCATTCATGTTTGAAATAAAATTTTATTGAATGCAATAATACGATTATCCGTTACTTATTGAATACATAAAAGTTTAGTAGACGATATATATTTTTTTAATTGGAATCTATTGAATGGAAATATCGTGGGTGTAACGTTTGGTTTTGACTATTCTCAGATATCGATATCGACGCGACGGGGCGTGCGATTACTTCAAACATTTAAAGGAAAACTGGCTAAAACTGCTTTGAATATATAGAAGCCTTTTTAGAAAACATTATATCTGCAACAATACCTATTCATATCAATAGTAATAAAGTTCAAACAACGCAAATAATAACGCTGATTCAAACAAACTTGAACGCAATCTGGTTCTACGAATTGCATTTGAGTAATTGTTCTTGCATTTGACTGCTCAATTAATAGGTAAGGTTATGGGATATTTAACATGACATGACCTTTACCATTACTACATTCGCTACGAAGTTACGGCGCAGCAGATGAAATCGCAGGGCACAGCTAGTTAGTATTTTATACACCAGCGCTTGCTTACTGCTAAATCCATGGCATATTCACGTTTCGAAATAAGGTAAATTTTGGATTCGAAATTAGTTCGATAATAACGTGGCTACTTTCATGGAGAGGAAGAATGGAGGAACAAGTTCGTACCATCTTTCGACCATATCGCCTCTTAATATTAATGAGGTGTAGCCAAGAACAAATTTTTAATTAAGCTAAATATATTATAATATACATTCTTGTAAAATTGGTTTAAATTGCATAACGTTTTGTATACAATGTGGTTAAGTATACGTTATAATATTTGTTGGGTTGTTTTAACGAAAGAACGACTTCGTTTTCTTACATACTATTTCCCGAGGCTGCGACGTTTAACAATAGGCTTCAGAACAAAACGAGGACGGTAGCCTACATCTTTTTACTAATTCAAAAAGAATTCCTTTTTTTTCTTCGAACGTTTTAAGCAACATCTTCAAGTGATTTTTTAGTGGTATTATGATATTGGCATTTTTCTCTATCTCTTCAATCATTAATCACGTAAAGCAAGCTCATGTAATTTTTCTTAAATAAGTTACTAGTATTTAAGTCGATGGATGAATTCCAAATTCTCCCAATGGTTACATTAATATCTTAAGAAGAGCTATTCTTTTTAATTGTTGTTCTTTGCAATTAATTTTCAGATGCTAGTAATTATTTTTAAAGAAAATTACTTATGCAGGCTATCATAATCATCAAACAAAACAATACAATATTTTTAGAAGATAGTAACTGTTGGGTTCTGTTTAAGTTTGAATATATTATTGACGTGGCGTCTCCTAAACATAAAGACTATTTATGATAACATTCGTAATTTCAAATGTGTCATTTATACAGAATTTATCAATAACACCGATCATAATATTACTATAAATACAATCTTGAAGTTAAAACTCATTAATGGTAGTAATTAAATTTTATTAACTTGAATAGGCGATAATATCGTTAATATGATCAGACAAATAATCAATTAGCTAATGAAAGATAGCGCATGATCGTCTGTAATGCTTAAAGTTCTATTTTTATTTCCAAACTAGGTTCATGTGTATTCTTAGTTCTTACCCGTTTATTGTAACAATTATCACTATTAAGTAGGGATTACAAAGAGGCAAGAGAAGTAAATTTAATTAAATAGAAGTTTTTGGCAAATGCAGATGGGCGTTCAAAGGCGTCAGGAAAGCAGTCTAGATTCATTAAGGACAGCTTAGAACTCGTTGTCTTTTATCAATAGCTATCGCTCAAAATTAGAATAGGATACATTAAATTATCAAACAACTAAAAATTGAATTCATTAAATTAAAAATTTGCAACCCCATACTACTGTAATAATAAAAAGAATTTGAAATGTTTAAGGTGTATGAGAGTACCTCATGCTGCGATGCTGGAGGAGGTAACGCAATTTGCAGTAAATAGGATATCGGTTCGGTGCCATTATCCCGGCGCGCGATGTGCCGCTGCGAACCATCATTAATTACTTAGTTTAGGCTGGCGATACACTGCCATTTTTGAGGTACTGTTTTTAGAATGCATCTTTATACGATACGTGCTCGCTCTACGTGTATAAGCAAGATGGACCGATAATCTGATCCAGATTTTTTTATAGATTAAGGGGCAAACGAACAACGGGACGCCTGAATTAAGTGATTGTCGCCGTCCATGAACATCTGCAACACTAGATGATCTGCAAATGCGCTGCCATCATATAAGGAGTTTGCTCTTTTCTTGATGGACTCTAAGCCGTATTGGTTTGGAAATACCGCTGGAGGCAGATCATTCTACAAGTCAGTTGTACGAGGTTACGTTAAAAAGGAGCGGTAGTGGAATGCCAACCATCGAACTCTGTCGTGTTGAGCAATTACGAAACTCTTGTTCTACTCCTCATTGGTACAGTCGAATGGGCGACGGTATTAAGAAACCGAACTTTGTGGCAATTAATGGCAAATGTGTATGTCCCGCGGTGCACGTCTGTTGTCTAATAATTTTTATACGATTATTCTTATGGAATTACAGCACTAAGACTGAGGTAGATGTTCACTAGTCAACAGATTATTATATTGTAGTATAGTTTCACTCAATTTTAAAATAATCGTTTTTACATGCAGTAAAATCTCTACAACTATATTGAGTCGTGAGATTACCTGTACTTCGATGTAACTATTTATTTTACAATTGGACGATTACAAACGTTACAAATAGTCGTACGACTTTGTCGTGGCTTTAATCGTCAATGCTGTAAGTAGCATGTGCGGCGCGTTGTAATTCTTCGCACTATTGTGCTGCATATCGCGACATCGTTAGTGGTCTAATTAATTGGATCGATATTGGCTTTGCAGGTCCCCGCCGCCGGCACACTTGAGGTGAACGAAATTATTAATTTCGACAACGTCAGCTTATCTTCTTTATGATGCAACCTAATAAAATATGATTTCGGTAGTACAATGTTTTTTTTTTATTTTAAGAAATGCACATGACACGTACAATTTAAAAAGATATGTAGATTTCTGTTGTTGACCTACGCTCGGTTTCTGAAAAGCCTATTTTAATTACAATTAATCTTTAGTTAATCGTTGTTTAACATAATTTGAGAGCGCCTGTTTGGAATTAATCTTATTCATATTACGATTGAATTGACAGGTATGTTAGCTGAACCACATTTCGACAAGTCTTGCAGAAATCATGCGTTTTTCTTTCTTATTAAACGATCCTCAATTCATCATAAATAAATAAATGAATCGTTGAATGAGGACTATGTTATATTTGATGCATAGCAGTAGTAGTTTAGAAGAAATATGTATATACTACTCTTCCATATCTCATGGACTCTAATGTATTCCATACTGTGGCTGATTTGGCTAAAGTTTTTACGGCTGGCCACCTATCTGACGCAAACCCTTCTCGGGAGTTTTTAGTTAATAATCTTGAGGAAATAAGGTATCTATTCACAATGATTTATTAAAGATGACAAGTAGAAAAATCTTAAA